>BQNB010068575.1:14298-26947 GCA_026074375.1 Tanacetum coccineum | reverse complement strand
CAACGAGGTTTATGGTGGTGACTCGGAAGGATTTGGTGTGAATCCTTCGAGTGATGAGTTTAGGTTTTGTAATAGTGATGAATGGAGGTTTATAAATGGTGGTGGACCTCTGGGAATTCGTGTCTATGGTGGTAGTGGTGATATGGTGATACGTGATGGGTTAAATGGTTGTTTGGATCATCGGATCCTAAGATCATCACCAATCTTTCCTCCTCTCCAATGATCTCTATGAGATTGTATGTGTAAGATATGAAATTCCCTGGAGTTTTGAGGGGTATTTATAGGGTAAATTTTACTTGGGGACCAAGCCAAAGGTAAGTGAAGGGTTGTGGAGTTAATAGGAGTCATAAATATGACTTTTTGGCTGTTCAGACATGATGTGCGCCGCAATTTTTTATTTGTGCGCCGCACTTTGCTTAAATGATATTTTCCCGCTAGTGATGAAAAGTGTGTCGCACATTTGGGAAGTGCGACGTACTTTGGGGCATTTTCAGCTCTTAGACAAAAAATCAAAGTTGTAGAGAATTCTTTCTCGGACGGGTGGCCGCCAGAATCGCGTCAATCCGAGTTCGTATGACCGAGTTATGATCAAAACAGTGAACATGTGTCGAGAGATCTTTATCTTCAGTTATTTCTTTGTTTAAGCTTCAAATCTTCGTGTATTTTTCCGTTTTCTTCCACGACACGTACCTAGAACATACAATAGCAAATATATTCTATTCTATACCAAAAGATCTTATAATTAACGTTTAAATATACATCAAAGCATAGATAAAGCGTATATAAATATGTATAATTTAAGCGTTATCAATATAGATATTAAAGGAATATATATGTTAAGGTTATAGTTTATGGAAGTTATCTCAAATCATTGTGTCTATTAAACCATAACTATGTTGTCTTTTAATTCTAAAATACAAATTCTAGCATGGTTTGGTGGTTGGAAGGCTACTTCTTGTATTTAAAGGCCATGGTTCGAATCTTGGCTTGGCTAAAACTTTTGATAAATTTTTGAAAATTATTGCAATTTGGGTAATTAGCCATTAAAATTCAGAAAATACAGGAAATTCTTAAAATTTAAAATTTAAAAATTCAGAAAATTTAAAATTTGAAATTATAAAAAACTTATTGCCTTGTGTGCCACCTCATCATTGAGGTGACGTCCAGTCACTCAATCATATTTATACAATCATAGTTAGCCCCATATATATCTCTACATTATATATAACATGAGGCATTTAAAAATTTAATGTCACGTCATAATGCCACGTCATCACGCATGCCACGTCATCAAGATTTATTGCCAAAATCTCTTTTCCGGATTTTTGTATTGCAATTCGATATATATTCAAATTCCTTATATAATTTAAATATAATTTGATATAGTTTGTAGATAATTTAGGAATGTATATTCTGAAGATAACAACTAAAAAAAACACATTTGACTATTTTTTGCCACGTCATAATGCCATGTCATCTTGGTTGCCATGTCATTAACTTTTTATTTATTTTTTTACATTATTTTAAAGTTAAATTTATTTTTTTGTATAATTTTGGACACTAATGATTAATAATTTTGGATTTTTGAATGGTTTAATAAGTTTTATTTTAAAATTAATTATGTTTATTAAAAACATGTCTATTGGAAGATTCAAACCAAAGCCATTTGTGGCATTATCAAACATTCTAACCACTTGAGCTAGATAGGTTTTTGAAATATATCTTTCAAATTAAGCTATATAAGGGCATGTTTACATTTATATATCCGAATATTTGTTTTAAAAATTATATATATATTTTTGATATAGTTTTTGGATTAGTCTTATTAAAATTCGTATTAATACCATAACAGGATATATATAAATATGGAAGTAAATCTCACTTTATATACAACTTTTAAAGATAAATTTGGAATTTTTTAAAATTTTATATCAATACCAAATCAACTCTTTAAAGTTTAACCTAATTCCTCTCTATATATACCGTAGAATATTATGATGTAGAACATACCTTCAATTACAAAAGAATCGATCTACAACAAACTTATATCAAGATGCAACCACTTAGGCAATCACAAAGGCTTTCAAAATCCAACCAAGATAAGAATTCTAGAGTATCTGTTTCGAACATCGAATCTCCCTCAACAGGTTTTTTTTAGTTAAATATTATGTACAGACTTATTTACAAGAATGTTATGAAACCTAAATTTATTTATGAATATACACGAGGCCAATCTGAGCAAAACAAAAACAAAAAAAGAACTAGCAGTTCCTCATCAGGTAAAAGTCTTTAATTATCTTTATAACATGGCTTGGTGATTAAGTTTCACTTACAATGGTACCAACATTCATACATGACATATTATGATTTTAAGTAATTAAAAAACATGTTAACTATGCTACGTTTTTTTACAGCTAAGTCGATGGAACAAACCAAGAAATCAAAACTCTCTTATGCCCCTGGTATGTTTATAAATGTTTACAATACATGGTATTGATCACAACATGTTATAAATTTTTTATATTTATGTTTTTATCTCTACAGATGTTGATTTTGAAGCAAACAGAGGTTCAAAGAGCAAACAAAGTGCTACTAACAACAACATAACCACTAGGCCAATTGTGTTTTTTTATTTTGTTTACCAAATTAAAAATATATAAGGTCATGTAAAGAATATTTACTTCTCATATAATTTTTTCAAATCTGTAACAAAGAGATAAATATGGAATTGATTTTAAGTTGATATACATCTCCAAAAGAAAAACTAGGAATTTATTATTAGTTCATATATTTCTCCATTATAATAAATTACCAAATAATTTGATTCCAAATTTTGTGTTTAAATTCCTTATATAATTTGAATATAGTTTGTAGATAATTTAGGAATGTATATTTTAAAGATAACAACATTCTTAGTCAATTCCGTATATTTTTTTCATTATAATAAATTACAAATTAAATTGTTTCCAAATTATGTGTTTACATTCCTTATATAATTGGAATATAGTTTGTAGATAATTTAGGAATGTATATTCTCAAGATAACAACTAAAGAATAACAAATACATGCTTGCCATTATAATAAATTATCTACAAAATTCAATAAACTTAATTCAAAATCTATACAGTTACTTCAAAAACAAAACAATAATTAACAAACATGGCTAATATGCTTACAAAAATTAGAATAATATACAATTTAGAAAAAACAATAATAAACAAAAGAAAAAAATGAAAACAATAATCAAAAGTCATACCCGCCCATCGGGCGGGTTTTGCAACTAGTATATATATATATATATATATATATATATATATATATATATATATATATGTATATATATATATATATATATATATATATGTGTGGAACTCCAACTGATTCATCATTTTTGGCATTGAAAAGTATATATCCTTAGCTTTCCAACCATTTATCATACATAATTTTTGGACCTCCAAATCAAAATAGTTTATTATAGAAGTTGATTAAAAAAAAAATAAAAAAAAAAAAAAAAAAAAAAATAAAGAATATCGAAGAATTTTAATTTTTATCATCAAACCCGCTTGAAGTATCACATGTGATATAACATTTTGTATCGTTCGAACACTCAACATGAAGAAATGAAAATGACATAAGTATTTGTGTAAAAACATTAAATGATTTGATCATAGATAGACATAAAAATAAACATCTTTACCATTCTAACATATATCAAACATAATTTGTGAAAATTAAATTAAAACACAATAAAAACTATGTTTTAACCCTTTTAATCCTACTAAGCAGTATAATATCACAAGTGATAAATAACATGATTACAATTAAGATTTTCCAAAAAAAATCATCAATTAGTTCACATTTATATTGCTTTTATCACACGTGAATATTAATTAAATGTGAAATACCATAACTAAAGTCACATTATATTACTTTATCACATTATATTTTATTATATATTATTTATCACCGGTGATACAACATATGTCAGGGTTAATAAATGTTAAGCTACGAGATGAAGTCTTATTTATAAAGGTATTGGTATATCGTATTTAGTGGTTAGGGATTTATGGGTTTTCGTATATAGTTTATGGTTAGGGGTTTAAGGTTTAGTGGTATAAATTTAAAGTTTATTATATATATCTCTTGTGATATTACACCTAGTAGGTTAGAAGGTTTAAGTTTATGGTATATGGGTAGCTCGTCAGTGGTTATAGTATTTTTGGTATATATTTATAAGTTTATGTAAATACTACATATGATCTTATACCTAGTGTTTATGAAATTATGTTTTTCATAGGGTTTGAGTGGGTTAGGGGTTTAGGTTTAGTATAAGGAATTAGTGGTTAGGAGAGGGGGTTGAAGGTTTATGGGCACAGTTGGTTTAGTGGTTAGAAGTTTTAGGGTTATGGTATATGGTATTGGTTTAGGTGTTTATTGTTTTGGTATAAGGGTTATATGTAGTTAAGGGTTAAGTTTTGGGTATAAAATTTAGTTGGTTAGGGTTTAGGGTTTTTAGTATTAGGTTTTAAAGTTTATATCTATATCACTTGTGATATAAAACAATTAGTGATTGGGTTTAGGGGTTTTTGGTATAAGGTTTTAGTGATTATGGGATTAAGGGTATTTGGTATATGGTATAGTGGTTAGGGTTTTAGGAAATTTAGGTAAAGATTTAAAGTTTATGTATATATCACTTGTGATATTATACCTAGTGGTTAGAGGTTTAGGGTTTTTTGGTATAGGGTTTAGTGGTTAGGGGTTTAGGTTATGGTATAGATTTTAAAGTTTATGTATATATCACTTGTGATATTATATCTAGTAGTTAGGGGTTTAACATTTTGGTATATGCTTTAGTGGTTAGAGGTTAAGAGTTTTTGGTATAGATTTTATAGTTTATGTTTAATACATATGATATTTTAACCTATGGTGGTTAGGGGTTTAAGTATAGATTTTAAACTTTAAATGTATATCATAGTGAATCTTGTGATAAAAATACCTCTTGGTTAGGGGGTTTAAGGTATTTAGTGTACAGGTTTAGTGGTTAAAGGTTTTAGGGTTTTTGGTATATAATCTAAAGTTATGTCTGTATATATCATTTGTGATATTATACCTTTTTGTAGTTAGGGGTTTAGGATTTTTAGTATAAGGTTTAGTATTTAGAGGTTTAGGGTTTTTGGTATAGATTTTAAAGTTTATGTATATATCACTTGTGATATTATACCTAGTAGTTAGGGGTTTAGGGTTTTGGTATATGGTTTAGTGGTTAGGTTTTAGAGTTTTTGGTATAGATTTTAAGGTTTATATATATACCACTTGAGATATTATACCTAGTGGTTAGGGGTCTAGGGTTTTTGGTATAGGGTTTAGTGGTTAGGGTTTAATGGTTAGGGGTTTTAATGTTTTGTGGCATAATATCAGTTGAATAATAAATAAACAAAAATAACGTATGAAACGGAAGAAACCATCTGAAAACGAACAAAAACGTGTGAAAACGGACGAAAATAGATAAAAATGTGCGAAAACAGACAAAAACCGACGAAAACGTAAGAAAACAGACTGAAACATATGAAAACGGATGGATACGTCTGAAAACGACCGAAAACGGACGAAAACATAAGAAAACGGACGAGAACATGCGAAAACAAAAGAAAACGTGCGAAAACGAATGAGAACGTGGAAAACGTGGCGAGAACAGAACGAAAACGTACAAAAAGCAGACGAAAACACACACAAAATCGTAAGAAAACGTGGCAAGGAAAAAAAAAAAGTAAGACGAAAGCGTGCGAAAAGGGAGAAAGCGTGGGAAATGGGCGAAAGCGTACGAAAACGAGATAGCGTGCGAAAGCTGACGAAAACGCGCGAAAGCTGACGAAAACGTGCGAGAGCTTGCTAAAACGCGCGAGATCTGGCTTAAACGCGCGAGAGCTGGCTTAAACGCGCGAGAGCTAGTCGAAAACGTCGGCCTAGAGGCTAAAGAAAACGCGCGAGAAAACGAAAACGTGCGTGAAAGCTGACGAAAACGCGTGGAAAGCCAACGAAAAATGCGCGAATGCTTGACGAAAGCGTGCGAAAACGTAAGAAAACGTGCGAAATCGGACGAAAACGTATGAAAATATAAAAAAACGTGCGAAAACGTAAGAAAATGTCAAATACGTAAAAAACAGACAAAATGTAAAAACGGAGGAAACGTAAAAAAAGATGAAAAAGGAAAAAAAAAGACAAAAACGTAAAATAACTGACGAAAACGTTAAAAACGAATGAAAACGTAAAAAACGGACGAAAACGTAAAATAACTGACGAAAACGTTAAAAAACGGACGAAAACGTAAAAAAAAGGCGAAAACGTAAAAAACAGACGAAAACGTAAAAAAACAGTCGAAAACATAAAAAAACGGACGAAAATGTAAAAAATTAGACGAACACGTAAAAAACTGATTAAAACGTAGAAAACAAACGAAAACGTAAAAAAACGGCCGATACGTAAAAAAACTGACAAAAACGTAAAAAACTGACGAAAATATAAAAAAACGGATGAAACGTAAAAAAAGACGAAAACGTGAAATAACTGACGAAAACGTTAAAAAAATGGACGAAAACGTAAAAAACAGACGAAGACGTAAAATAACGATAAACGTAAAAAAACAGACGAAAAACGTAAAAAAACAGACAAAACAAAAAAAAACGTATAAATACTGACGAAAACGTAAAAAAACGAACGAAAACGTAAAAAAACAGACGAAAACGTAAAATAACTGACGAAAACGTTAAAAACGGACGAAAATGTAAAAAAAATGGACGAAAACGTAAAAAACAAACGAAAACGTAAAAAAAAAGACGAAAACGTAAAAAACAGCCGAAAACGTAAAAAACACGACTAAAAACATAAAAAAACGACCAAATATAAAAAATTATACGAAGCACGTAAAAACTGACGAAACTTAAAAAACTGACGAAATCGTAAAAAAACGAACTAAAACGTAAAAAAACTGACGAAAACGTAAAAAAAACGGATGAACGTATAAAAAAAGTACTAAAACGTGAAATAAACATAGCCGAAAACGTTAAAAAAAAGGAGCGAAAACTAAAATAATGGAGGAACGTAAAAAAAGAAAAATGTAAAAAAACAACGAAAACGTAAAAATAAACTGACGCAAAGCGTAAAAAAACGGACATAAAAAAACCGTAAAAGAACGGCCAAAAAAACGTAAAAAAAGAGCAGACGAAAACTTATAAAAAGGAAACTAAAAACGTAAAGAAACGATAAAAATACGTACAAAATGTCAAAAAATCAATTAATTGGCAATTTTGGACAAGATATGCCCAAGACTACAAATAATGAGTGGGAGTGGTAGAGAGTGAGTATTTAGTAAATTATCACTTTTGGTCCCACCATGTTTTTTTAATCTTCAAATCATGTTTATATTAATAAATGAAATGTAATAGTTTCAAGATTTGTCCTTTATATGCAGTAAGAAACTGTATGCAAAATAACTCACCTCTTGTAAATAATTTAGGAATGTATATAATTAAGCATAACAACATTTCATTAGTCAATTCCGTATATTTTTTCATTATAATAAATTACAAATTAAATGGTTTCCAAATTATGTGTTTACATTCCTTATATAATTGGAATATAGTTTGTAGATAATTTAGGAATGTATATTCTCAAGATAACAACTAAAGAATAACAAATACATGATTATCTACAAAATTCAATAAACTTAATTCAAAATCTATACAGTTACTTCAAAAACAAAACAATAATTAACAAACATGGCTAATATGCTTAAAAAATTAGAATAATATACAATTTAAAAAAACAATAATAAACAAAGATAAAAAATGAAAACAATAATCGGCAAGTCATATCCCGCCAATGCGTGGCAGGCGGGTATTTATATGTGTTGCAAACTAGTATATATATATAATATATATACTATATAATATATTAAATATATAATAAATATATATCTATTATATGGATCAATGAGAAAACCTAATTTCAGCATGAAAACCGATAAAAACCCAAACCCATATTGCCCCCAAAAAAAAAACCAAACAGATGCCGGCTAATTTTTTATGCAAAAAATTTTTTTTTCAGGCAAAATATGAACCTCGATTTACTCTCTGTAAAAACCAAAAAAACAAAACAATGCCCTAAAAAAATATATTATAAAGCCTGAAAAAAATTAGTGGCATCTTTTTGGTTTTTGATTTTTTTACAGACATTATATCGAGGCCATATTTTCCGAAAAAACCAATTTTTAGTCTGAAAACATTAGGGCATCTGTTTGGTTTTTTTAGGGCATCTTATGATTTTTTGAGTTTATCTGGGATTTTCTAGCAAAAATGTTTTTCCCTAGAACTCAACCCTATATATTATATAATATATATATATATATATATATGAGTATATATGCATACCATACAGATTCGTTTTTGTTATATATGAAAAAATGGACACTTTAAGGGATACTTTGGGTTATCCCGTATGAAAAAAAAGATATTTTGGGTTATCTAGGTTTTATCAGTTCGTTTGAAGATTTGTCTCGGCATGTTGACGGATTTCTTCAACAACTAATTGTGTTCGTTTAAGCTTTTATGTACTTTTCTTGCATTAGGGGTATTTTGGTAATTTTACACTTGTTGAGATTTTTAGGTTTTACAAAACTATTCACTTTCGTTTCATCATCCGTATCATCGAAAAATAAACACTCGGAATTAATTTAAGACATATTGTTTGTAGTGTGTGTTTTTGATAAAAAGTGTATATGTTTGTGAAAATAGGAAAGAAGATGTTGGGTTTTATAAAAAATAAAGGGATATTTTTTTTATAGGAAACGACTTCATTTACTCGGTCTTCTACACGACCCAAACAATTGCAAAGGTTGGGGGGACTAGTCTAGTTCGGTCGAGGTAATGGGACGACCGACCTTAGTTGCTTCTACATGGGACGACCGATCGAAGGTCGACCTTACCATTACATTCAGTCTAAACACCCCATTTGATACACACATAGTGTGTGTTTTCAGATCGTGTTTTTTCTCTCTCTACACCGATCTACAACTAATCGATCGATCATCACAAACAACTAATCGATCGATCTTCAATGATTGTCTTATTTTGAATTGATCATCTCCTTCTTCATTTGATTAACATCAGGTTCATATTTGTTCTTATTTTAGCTTATTTAATGTGAATAAGCTTATCAATTTATCATCATCCGAATTTATAAGCTTATTATTCAGCTTATTTTGATCGAATATCTTAATTATTTGTTATTAGTGATAAGCTAATTTATTTAGATCCTTTATGTGAATAAGTTTATGTATTATCATCATTTGAATTTATGTTGCTGAATTATAAGCTAGCTTATTACCTTATTTAGATGATTTATAAGCTATCGTATTAGCTTATTTATGTTGCTAGTGTTAATAAGCTTTATTATTAGCTATTTTTTATGTTCTGAATAAGTTCTATTAGATTAATTTGTTGATATAAGCTGAATTAAGGTGTATTTAGCTTATCAGTTAGCAATAAGCAGTTTTAAGTAGCTTTTGGTTAACGTGTTTTATATATCATATATGATACTTTTCATACGTACGTCATATA
Source organism: Tanacetum coccineum (assembly GCA_026074375.1). Taxonomy (NCBI): domain Eukaryota; kingdom Viridiplantae; phylum Streptophyta; class Magnoliopsida; order Asterales; family Asteraceae; genus Tanacetum; species Tanacetum coccineum. The sequence goes on along the minus strand of BQNB010068575.1, from coordinate 17,333 downwards.
TGATATTGCTTTGTCATATGTATATAACATGTGATTATCATATATGATATTTTATTTTTCCAAAAAACAGTTTATTTATTCTTTTATATTCATTTTATATTTTCAGAATTGAAGAACATGAATGCTTGTTCATTATGTGGAAGTTTGAATCACAACAAGAGGAGGTGCCCGAAGAGGTTTGAAGATCAAGAACAAGTCGTGGTTCAACATTAAGTTGTTGTTCAAGAAGAAATTGTTGTTTAAAAAAAATACTCTTTTATATTTGATTGTTATATGAACAAGTGTTATAATTCTTTTTTCACTTGAATTTTGTTGTTTTTGATCTTACATGAATGTGATTCTATTATATATCATATGTGATATTCTAAAAAATCATATATGATTTTACATCAGTTTCTTTTACATTTGAATTATCATATGTGATATTTATATTTTACAATTTGGTAACAAAGTATCATATGTGATTTCTTTCATAAATCACATATGATTTTTTTTTAAACGGCGGAATTTTATTAAAACACAACTAGCAAGAAGCTAGAAAAAACATTACAACGAAATTAACGAAGGGTTTTTAAGCAATGCTATTTTTACGCATCGGGTAGGGATTATGAATTGTGCATATATAAAAATTAAACAAAAAGACTTTCTATTCAAAAATCAAATCCGCAAGACATTGTACTAGTTTCAGATGGTTTACAAATCGTTCTATAGAAAATTAAATGAGATATCTCATTTTTTTCGTGTTTCTGAGTTGTGCATCTCTTGCAAAAGCCCACACTCCGTTCTTGGCAATCTCTCCGTTGTAGATTTCCATATGCATCATTAAGAAAACCCCACACTCCGTTGCATTGTCTTTTTGTAGCTCACTTTGGTATGATATATGATATATTATAGTGTTACAGAAGTATAGACTCATATATGATATTATACACAAAACTAACTTTTAATTACTCACCAGGAGATCACATAGTTGCTTGTATTTTATTTTAAAGCACATTATCATATATAATATATTATAGTGTTACAGAAGTTGATTTTCAAGCTGATTATTATATATAATATTATACACAAAACTAACTTTTAATTACTCATCAGGAGATCACATAGTTGCTTGAATTTTATTTTAAAGCACATTATCATATATAATATATTATAGTGTTACAGAAGTTGATTTTCATGCTCATTATTATATATAATATTATATACACAAAACTAACATTTAATTACTCACCAGGATATCACAAACTGCTTGTATTTTATTTTTAAGCACATTATCATATATGATATATTATAAATGCTTAAAACCTAACTTATATAATGTATGATACATTTCATATGTTTTTACAGTTTGTTTAGGCAACTTATCATATATGATTTTTCACTAACATATCATACTATATATGTTTAACGTAGAATAAGCCTTTGGCTTCGCCTTATGTTTAGCCTACATCTTCAGCAAAAGTTTATTCGTGCTTTTACTTATTCAAACTAACTTCTAGTCTATTATTTTGTCTCGAAAATCACAATTTTATCAACAAATTCTTTCTAAATAGTGAAAACTTAACTTCTAATCACTTATTTTCTTCATTAAAGTCTTAATAACATTAACATACTCTATCTAAAACTTATTTATCACTATAACATCATCTAACATCATAATAACATCAAAATATCATTATTATTAACTATATAAACACAATAAATTGAAAAAAAATCACAATATGTTCATCAAAAACTGTATAAACATTAAAATATGTAGATGAAGTGTTTTATACCTGAATTAGTAATTTTAAGCTTGCATTTCATCAGCTTTTTACTCGAATCTTCAACTCTAAGCTTAATAGTTAAGATTTGTTCTTCAACAACATTATCGACATCTTTTTCTTTCATTTCTAATGCGATTCGTGGATGATCTTTGATTTGTGTGTGTGTTTTAGTGTGTGTATTTTTAGATCGGTGTAAAACTATGTGTTTTTAGTGTGTGTGTTTGATGAGAGAGAAAGAGAATACGTATCTAGATCTAGATGAGATGAATTGAGGGTGGTAGGTGTGTGAGGGGAAATGACAAGTGAGATGAATTGGGGGTGGTAGGTGTGTGAGGGGAAATGATGTAAACACCCCTCCGCCCTTTTTTGTTTTTTAATTAAAAATCATTTTAATCCTTGCCTTTGATCTATTTTAGATATAGGGCTGAGATTGATCCCCTCGTATCCAAGGAAGGGAGGGTATCCAAAATAATTCCCCTCCTATAAATAGTTATCAATAATATAGTTATACCCACGGGGTTTTTTATCATTCAACAATATCATCATTGTTGGATTGTAGATATATGCATCCATAGATTTCGTTTTTGTTACATATGCATGTGGCCTAAACAAAGGAGTTGTGAACGCGTTCGATGGATGATTTTTGCGGCTTGACTATGTAACTTTTTGAACATGATATGTGTAAGATGTGAAAATGTGAACACTCTTTACAAGCAATCAGATAGGAAGTCTTCACACATTCTCATCTCTAAAATCACACCTACCACACCTACCCTTCTTTCTTTATGCATAATATCTCGCTAGAGAATAAAGTTTAAAGACTTGATCAATGTTAGGCAGAAGAGAAGATTTTCTTTCTTTTCTTTCTTTTTTAAAAACGTACAAGATTTTGTTTCCTTTATTATTATGAACCTAATTGAGACTCTATATTGATTCCTTTTATTATTATGAACCTAATTTAGACTATATATTGTTTCCTTTTTATTATTATGAACAAGACCATATATATATAATCCATCGATGCATATATCTTGTTTTCCATCGGTTGATTCTTGTTCTCTTAAGCCATTATGTAAGTTTTTCCCTTGTCTTTTTGTTTAATATTATTAGTATTCCATGGATAAATTCTTGTTTTCTTAAGCCATTATGTCAGTTATCCCTTCTTGTCTTTTTGTTTAATATTATTAGTTCAACAGGATATATGCATTAGATGCACTTACTTTTTCGTTAAGTTAAACTAGTGACTTGACTTGATTTGACTTCCGGATA
>BQNB010068574.1:0-32504 GCA_026074375.1 Tanacetum coccineum | reverse complement strand
TTATTTAAGGGCGTTTTAACCCTTTTATGCAATAAGCTGTTTCAGCTTATTCTCGGCTTATTTATAAGCCGAGTTTTGGGGTTCTTATTTTTCTTAGGTTAGTATTAGTGTCTAGTATTTTAGGTAAATTTTTCAGAATTTTTAAAAATAGTTTAGTATTTTTTATAATTTAATTTAGTTAAAAGTTTAGAAAATTCATAAAAAATATAAAAATTATCAAAAAAATATTTTTCTTTTTTAGAAAATTTTCTTTAGTCATATACTACGTAGGAAAAATATAAAAACTTTCGTAGGGTTAAATTTTCAATCTTTTGATTTTTAAAGAACGGGGCTCGGGTACGGATTTTGTCTTGGCTCGTTTTTTGGGTCAAACGACTTTCGTTTTCAGTCTAGTCTTTTTCATTCTTCGTTATTAGTCCCCTAGAGTAGTTTAGAAGTAAAAATTTCTTTGTAGGGTTAATTTTGAAGATTTTAGGTTTTTGACCCCTTGTTCGGGATTCGTGCTCTCGTTTTTCAGCTTAATTTCATAATTTTTAGGTTTTTCTTAATCGTTTTTGTTTGTTATTGTTTAACTTAGCTTTCCACACTCTCAAATCATTTCTCTCATTCAAACTCCAATCTTCCGACTGTATCGATTCTCCAGAATTCGCCAGCACAGCCTCGGTGGGGATAAACGACCCCGGAACATTCTAATACTACTTCCTGTTTCATTGATTTGTGTTTTGTTTTTAGATTATATATATTATTATATATTTTATTATATATTAAAAATTATATGTTTGGGAGTGGGGGGTGTGTGGGGCGGGACGAACCAAAAAAAGGGGATGGGAGAGGACCAATTTGATCAAGCTTTGTTTTTCCTTAAGCATGAGGATATCTTAGATATTTTGAAAGTGTACATGCATATGCATGAAATGAAATGATGTCTTAACAAAATTTAACGTGACACGTAAAATCTAAAAATGCATGGTATCAACAATAAAAATATAATGGAGTTAAAGACATGCTCGTTAAATCAAAACGTGATAGTCATAAGAATACTATACTTAAATGGAAGCCGGAACGCTCCCAGTGTTGATTCTCAGTTATACGTGGGATAACTTCCCAGTTTTAGGTCAAATTTTGCACATAACTTTAAATAGAGGAATTAAAATGATGCACGCAAAAGGTAAAGTATTGACCTATGAAATTGCGGAGTGTCACAGTCTTTCCTCGTTAAGAGAGTTTTTTGTCCCTCAAAATCTCAAGTTGTAGGTATTCGATGAGGGTAACGAGGTCGGAAAACAAATGTGGATATTTTCTTTATTAGAATGGTCCCTTTGCGTTCCTAGTAAACTCGTGGCCTCTTCTTGAATTCCATCTATTGACGATAGGAAGCGACTCTGTTTTGAATATTTGAATGTATGGGGGGTGGGGTGGGTGAGTTTGTGGGCCTCTCGATCTATTGATTTCAACTAGTTCCCATCAACAAAAATGAAGCATTGTCGTCGATTAGGATCTCATCTAAACGGAATAACAAGTGTCTCGCCGGACAAACACTTCTTCAAATTTGACACGTGAAAGGTGTTATGGACCCTGCTTAGTTGTTCTGGAATTTCAAGTCTATACGCCACTGTTCCAACCTTTGCTAAAATCTTGAATGGTCCAATACAACGCGGGTTTAACTTTCCCTGTTTGCCAAAACGTATCACCCCTTTCCACGGTGAAACTTTCAACATGACCTTATCTCTAACTTGAAATTCCAGTGGCTTGTGCCTCATATTAGCGTAACTCTTTTGACGATCTCGAGCGGATTGAATATGATTCTTGTTAGGAATCGAGAAAAGACTCTGTCACTTCTAAATATATAGTTTGTAGCTCGTAGTAAAATGTGTATTAATTACTTACAGGATGCGGGCCTGACCAAGTATAAGTTCATGGATCCAAATGCCCCCATCCTTTCCCTTATAACTATAAATACCCTCTCCATGTGGAGAGGGTGTTGGTTTTCATTTCTATCATAAGCATTCTATTTGTTTCTCTCTCTAGAAAACCTTCCAACCTCACTTTCTCTCTCTAAACTATTCGATCTATATTGGTGTGTGGGATTGATATTCTACAATTGGTATCAGTCTTCATGGGGTGATTACATGTGATTGTGTGCGTTTAAAAAGATGTGTTCTATTTAATCATGTATTACTCCCTAGATTGCTTCTCCTAGTGTTGTTGCCTTGCCACACTTGTGATGTTCTGTGTAACTATTTTATAAAGCATGAACGAATTACACGAACCCGCCATCTACTTAGTATGCCGCTAGAGCAACGCACATGCAAGGTAGTATAAAGACTATTACACGGCCCCTAGGAGTTTACTAAGTGCATGTAAAATACATTAAAAGTGGATCAACCATATTAGGGGGCAAGGTAGTATGAAGACTGTTACCCGATGGTATCATTTTCTTTCTACCAATCATGTTTTCCTAGACAATCAACAGAATGGCAGACAAAAGCTGGATTATTCTAAGACCTAACGTGCACATCCATCACAAGAAGCAACACCACTAAGATCTACATTCTAGGTTTCATACAATCATAAATAAACACAATAATAGGTTTAGCCAAGCATGTTAAGAATAAAGCAAGAGCAATAAATCACACAACACATAGACATATTGAATGATTAAGTAAACCTTACTTGATTAAAACATGAATTGGAAGAGGTACAATAGGGTTTTTAGGCCCTAAAATCGTCTCCTACAGCTGCTAAACGAACTAGGGTTCGTACCCTCTTTTTATTCTAAAGTTACACACTCAAAACCCTAAATTCAGGTTTGTATATATAAGAAAATCGACGCGACGGCGTCGCATTTTAATCATGACGCCGTCGTAAAATGAATCTTCTAGATCTGCGTTTGAGTCGGTGCGGGCTGACGCCGTCTTGAAATATGTGACGCCATCACTTGATGAGTTATGACGGCGTCGTGTATGGCTTGTGACGCCGTCTCCAGGCTCTGTGAGCACAAATCTTCAAGAGTCTTGGTGTTGGTTTGTAATCTCGTCTGTTTCTTCTCCAAATGAGCCCAAGTCACGTGTAATTCATCAAATGCTTCCAATGAGCAATAACCTGAAAAAGAACATTAGTACCTATTGTTATGGCACAAACACAAACGATTTTGTGGGGTAAACACTTCGAAAAAGGGGATAATAAAAATGACACCGTGCATCAAAACGCTTTCCATACATTAGTTCTTATAACCACTTTCTCTATCGTTTGCTTAACTTTTTTGAGTATGGATGTTTATATTGATTTACTTATCATCAAAACCTAGGTTAGATACACAAAACCGTGACAGTCACTCAGGCCGAAACCCCCCCCCCCTTTGCATTGTTTTAGATTTAACTTAGATAACGTAAAATATCTGATATATTAGATATTAACAGCTCTCGCTCATTAAGATCGACACCCCCTACTTACCAACGAAGCTACATCTCTACCGTGTAACACTGGCCCGTTAAAGTTTTGTTTTAGGTATAGTCCGGAATACAATAAATAGTAAAACTGATACATAAATAACACCTACACAACGACACATCAAGATACTAGACGAAGTACGTCTAGCAGTGTACTGTTCTTAGGAGATAAACTCGTCAGCTGGTCCTCAAAAAAGCAAAAGAGTACTGCTATCTCTAGTACGGAGGCAGAATACATTGCCTTATCTGGATGTTGTGCTCAAATCCTATGGATGATATCACAACTCACTGATTATGGTGTTGGATGTAAAAAAAAGTCTTTATAACTCGTGAAAACCAGAAGTGCTATTATTCTCTGTGCTTGTAACAATGTCTAACATTCAAGATCTCAGCACATTGACGTCATATATCACATTATTAAAGAGCAACTAGAAAATGGGGTGGTTGAGCTCTACTTTGTCAGAAAAGATTATCAGCTGGCAGACATTTTCACCAAGGAATTACCAAGAGAGAGATTTGAATTTCTTCTCAACAAGCTTGGTATGAAAATTATGTCTCCGGAAACTCTAAATATTCTGGCAAAAGAAGAAGAAGAGTAGCGGTGACACTCTTCGTGTATCCTATGTATTATATGTAAATTGTTAAAAATATAAAAACTCAAAAAGATTTTCCATTTATTAAGATTTTTAGAAAATATTATAAAAAGCAAATACAAAATTATAAAATCCAAAAAACACAAAAAAATATTTTTCATAACATGACTTCTAAAATCGATAATATATACGGCTTTAGAAATGTCATTTAATAATGACAGGTAGCTGTAAATAAAGTTCGAGTAGAATTTCTAAATGTTTTTTTTCAAAACATATCATTGGCTTGCAGTTATTTCTGACTGCAACCCGATCTTCATCTTAAAGGCAAGTATTTTGTCAAAAAGAAAACTTGACCTCTTAACGGGAATTCAGTTTCTCGGGCATGATCTACTTTATGATCATGTAATGGCTTGTGTATACTTTGCTACACAACCTGGGTTTTCTATAACATAAGTGTACTTGTCAGTGCATTTATTATTCAAAATAAGAGAAATCATTTTTTATGGTGAAAATGTTGTAAATTCAAAATAATAGGTATTTTCAGGAATCAGAAAAAGATTTAAAAATATAAATATTGTATCACTCAAACAACGACTAACAACTCTTTAAATTGAAACGGTCATTGTTTGAGAGTGATGATAAAGTGCTCACAAATAATCATTTTAAATGGTTCTTTTCAAAATCAAGGATGTAAACGCATAAAGTTTTGATAAATGACAAATCATGGTTTAAAGGTGAGTTAATTTTATTAATACTTAAAGTGCTTAAATGTCATTTTGTTAAATCTTAGGACTTCATTGGATCACTTATTAATTAAGTAGTTTAGGCTTAAAACAACAGGACTAGTTTTGCCCATAACACGCTTAATTTGATAAATAGCATTTAAAATAGTTAACAATTTGAAATTGATAGCCTTAAGAGGTTGAGGGTACCATTTTGTTTGTGCTTTTAAAATGTTTAGAATTTGCCTTATGAATGGGCGTTCTATTGTCCTTCAAATATGTAGTTAGAAACCTAAAATCATTGTGTTTGATCCCAGCGTATCATCTTGCCTAAAGGCTTGTTGTAAAGAAGACTTTGTTTTTGTTGCATGTTACATGATCCCTTGTTGCTTAGCAAAGTTTGACTCTATGATTTGACCATGTGTGTTAGGCAATTTAACAGTTGTTCTGTTCATAGTTATCAAGATTAAAATATCAAGTTAACAATGTTTAATGCATGGACATTATTAAGACCTTATTCATAAAACAGGCGAAACTATTGAGCAAGAAAAGGGGAGAAGCCTCGACATTAGACAACGTGTCGTGCGCTGGAGTAATTTTGTTGACGAGCGATATAAATTAGAGTGCACACAGCACATAGTTGTGGCGAGAGTCAATCTGTGAATCAGCATAGTGCAGATGTGTAATATAATGCTGAGTTGGAGAGATCACTCTTTACAGAGCGCTATTATACCAGTCTTACGATTTGATGTATTAGACATGATACAATTCACATGTCGCTATATGAATCATGTTTAAAAATTGAACTATACATCAAACATAAAATGGATCAACAGTTAACCACTTAAACACACTCAAAGGATTAATCAACAGTTTTTGTGCATTAATTGTCATGTATATGATTATTTAATTGATATCTTAAGCAGAACTGTGCTAGAAAAAAACACGATAAACAACAACAACAAAACTTGCTGATACTGAGATTGTCCAATCAAAGACAAGTAAAAGATTGCAACTGCAACTTCAGGATGCCCTTAAGAAGACTCAGCTATACATAATCTACAAGGTGTACCTGGAGATTCTTATGCATTATTCTCTCTACAATGCTTTCATTACAACTACAAATGCTTCAGAGATCTATATCCAGCAGTTTTGGTATACAATTACATATGATCTGACTTCCAAAGCTTTCTTCTTCACAATGGGTGATAAGGTCTTTAAAGTGAATGTAGACTTACTCCGTAATACTTTAAGTATTACTCCCAAAGACCTTGATCAACCTTTTATTCTACCTGCTCCTGAGAAAGAGATTATTTCATTCATTAATCAGCTTGGATGTTCTAAGACTATCAGGACTATCTCTGCACTTAAAGTTAATGATATGTACCAACCCTGGAGAACACTCTTGACCATGCTTAACAAGTGTTTAACTGGGAAGGCTACAGCCTCTGATCGTCCAAGACTTCCTATGCTTCAACTAACAGTGAGGAATGGTCACAGACATAATGTTGACTTTGCTGATCTCATTTGGGAAGAATTCAAGTACCAGATTGAGTCTAGGAGAATAAGCAGACAGAAGCAAGAACTAATGCCTTTCTCAAGATTCACTAAGCTCATCGTCAAATATATCCTCTCCAAGCATGACCAAATCTCCAAAAGACCCTTTTCTTTTCATCATGTCATTAAGTTTGATTCAACTCTTGGGAATCTTAAGTTTGTAAACAAGGGATGTAAAGAGCCAATCTTTGGAATGGCTCTTCCAATTATGATGCTAAATGATGACATAAATGCATCTTGCAAAGTATTCAGAAGATTTGGCATAAGTCTAGAGAGTTGTGCCAGTTAAAACAGGAGGCAAAGGACTACTCACAAGCAAGGGGTTGAAATTGCGTGTGAAAAAGTAATATTCCTAAAAGGAGAATATCAAAGATAATAACTGAAGAAGTTGGTCATTCTGAAGCGATAGATTAATGATGAAGTTTTATAAGAGGAAACTGAAAAAAAGATGAAGAACCATGGTCAGATTAAGACCAAGTGGAATTTCTATTAGTAGAGAAGCTCATCTGATAAATCTAAAAAAGAAAGGTAGATTGATAACTCTAAGATTGTTTAAAGGATGGAACACTATTTAGTATGACGAGAGCAAGAAATTATCTAGCAGACATGATTTTCTTCATTTAAAACACGTCCAAGAGGCTCAGGTGAAGGAATCTGGTTGTAACTTCATATGTTCCTGTGAGCTACCTTTAAAAGCTTAAATAAGGACTGTGTGCCACAAGGTTCCTAGATTGGGCCAAGTAATTAACTCTAGTAGATTCAAGTATCTAATTATGATTTGGAGTTGAAGACATCTCAAGTGATGAGGCTAAAGTTACTAAGAAAGCTAATAATGCATAGATTGTAGATGCTAAGAAACACACAGAAGATCAAGTAGCTAAAGAACAAGGTGTAGAGAAACAGCCTAGAAATGAGGAACTTGGTGTTGATTAAGGAGACAATGAACCAGCTGGTGATGCACAAGTTGATGTTCAAATGACAGAAGCTCAACCAGAGAAGCCTGAAGCAACTCTGATAAGTTCTCATCAGACTCTATCTTCTGCTGAGTTCACTAGTCAGTTTCTCAATGATAATCCTCATATTACTGTTAATGACATGTTGAAAGATCCGGTTGAACCTGAATTTCAATCAATGGTGGATATTCTGGTTACTCAAGAGAAACCTACTGAACCAAAACCTCTATTAGTTGATACAACCATAACACTGATTCCCGACACAAAAACAATTTCACTAACTCAACCACCACAAACACAAACCAAAAGAATAAAAACAAAAGTGATCCTCAAGAAGTCCAACAAACCTGATTCGCAAGTTGAGAGTGGTGAGCTTGAATGTAGAGTGACCAGACTTGAGAAGAAGGTTCATGCAATGTCCAGTTTCAATCTTCCTGAGGCAATTGATAATTCTGTGAAAGCTCACTTGAAGAATGTTCTTCCAAAAGATGTTCCATATTGTGGCAAGATCAAACTTGAGAAAGCTAAGAAGAGCATGCCAAAGAATTCATCAACACCAGTTGATCAAGCAGCTCTTGATGAATTTGAGGAAAAGGATTGATGAAATGCTGAAGTTGATTGACAATTTGTTGCTGGAAAAAGCATATTCTGAGGAGCTTAAAGTGTTATGTTGGTGGTAGACTAAACGAGACAGACTACAGACTACAAATGCGGACAGTCTAACTGTGTCAGATTTTATTCCTGCTAAAATTGAGGTCATGTTTCGTACTTATTGTAACGATAGGTGAAAAATGTAGTGTTATTAATGAATATATAGACATAATGTTCGAGTACAAATTTTCATGAATTTTTCAGTAAATTCAAAATCACTCAAAATTTGTACTCAACACTATATATATAATCCCCTCATAAATTAAGGGGGAGCCTGATGTGTCATTATGTGTAGGTATTTTATATTATCAAGTTACACTGTTTATATTTTGCCAACTATTAACCTAAGAACAACACTAACGGGCAGTGTACCCGATCAGTTGTAGCTTAGTTGGTAAGTAGGGTATCGATCACTAAGAGCGAGAGTGTTAATTTCTAAGTCTACCAGTATTTTAGTAATCTATGTTAGTTCTAATCTATGTAAACCTATGTTTAAACCACTCCAATTCTAAGGTTTAAGGGGGTTTTCAGTCTGAGAGACTTGCACGGGTTTTGGTGGTGACTTAACTCTACTTTCTTTATCTAACCATGCAAGATAATTAACTAAAAGATAAAAGAGCAGTCAAGCATATTGAAGGAAACTGTGTCTAACAATGACTAATCAATTAATGCAGGTTTTATCTAGAGTGCAATGATTGTTTTACTATGTTGGTGTTTATATCATTCGCAAGGTTTAGGCGGTACTTCTTCCTAAACGTTATTCAATAATCCTGTCACAATTATTGAATGTTTCATTAAGCATACATCTATAAATTATAATCTATCTTAGGAATCTAATAATGGTGATCTTATCAAATCCTAGCTCACAAAGACTTTACTAACTTATTGCTTAACGACTTTTCATATACTAGTAGTCCACTACCCAAATCCTAACCAATAGAATCACAACGTCATTTGTTGATCCCAGGTCACCTGCTAGTCCAATTGTTTCTCTAAACTAAGGCAAGAACAGTATTATTTTGTGATTGTATGATTCTAGGTACATAAATTGCTATATGGAGAGCTATCCCGGTTAATCTAGATTAAATGGTCCATATCCCTTAACCCGGTTAAATGAGTAGGTCGCATACATAAGCACATAAACAAGTATAAATTGATAGACATAATTAACATTCAACAAGTAATAAACAATCCAAATAGACAAACCAAACCTTAAATCTTCATAAACGTGGCTAACACCTCCATTGTAATGAATACAAATGCCATAGACGAACGATTAAGGTAAACTAACCAAGTTAATGAATGATACCAAAAACCGAACGCGTATTTAGAGTATAGAAAATTACAAGGTGTTTCCTATGGATTGAAGTGCGTTGCTTGACTTTTGTTGCGCTTCTTGACTTCTGAAAATCGTCCTTTATGGTTAGGGTTTCAAAAATATGATTAAGCATACCAATAATCGTTTTAGGTTTCAAAATTAAAAGTCATCTGAAATAGGGTCGAGTGACGACGTATGGGCTGTCTCGATACAGCTTATTAGGGATATCTTTGAGTGGGGACCAAACGATTATAATATTTAGAATATCCATTGGAAGCTTAAACATCGAAAACGGTGTTATGGGAACTTCTGGATACGCTTATAAGTATTAATGCTATGTGGTTTCTTGTGAAGTGCAGGCGCAGGTATGTCGTATCTTCCTTGATGGATACGGTGATGTGTTTCAAAAGTTTTATTTTTATAGGACTAAAATTACTGGTTTATGAAATGGAAACACACGGGTAAAAGTATAACCCACGTATGTAGTATAACATATTGGAGGAGAGAAGAGAAAAGGACCAGGTCGTCCACAGAGATTTTGATTTGTGTGTTTCGCATAATCGCAAGAAAATAAACATTAACAAAATTAAGAAAATGATGCTGATTCAATGATGGAGAACATGACTACTCCGATAGCTTCATATAATTCAAAGCGATGGTTATGCTTACGATCTCAAACTTAAGACTTTAATTGATAAAAAGGATTATTCTCGTCAAAAATGTTACTTCAGAAATAAACATATTTAACTAAGACATATATTTTTAAATTAACTCGATCAAATGTGTCACTCAAATAATCCAGTTCCTATATGACAAATCTAATTGTTTTATCAAATAACGAAGCGCATTCTCTAACCAAATGATAAAGAACGAAATAAAGTCTTAAAACCATATAACATTTAACGGGCCTATTTCCTATACCGTCATGGATAATGTTCTAGGAAAACCCATAATTTAGTCTAGAAAACCCAGAAAACTCAGAAAACCAAACAAATGCCCTAAAAAACCAAACAGATGTCCTAATTTTTTCAGACTAAAAATTGGTTTTTCAGGCAAATATGGCCTCGATATAATGTCTATGAAAAACTCAAAAACCAAACAGATGCCCTAATTTTTTCATGCTATACAAAAGATTTTTTAGGGCATCTGTTTAGTTTTTTGGCCATCTGTTTTGTTTTTTTATGTGTTTTTACAGAGAGTAAAATCGAAAGCATATTGCCTTAAAAAATAAAAAACATTTTTTTAGCTGAAAAAATTAGGGTATCTATTTGGTTTTTTAGGGCATTTGTTTGGTTTTTCTGGGTTTTCTGGGTTTTCCACCTAAATTATGTTTTTTCATGATCTCATCCCATACCCGTCAAATCCATACAATCAAAGTAGATAAGATAAGATACGATAGGATTTCAACATAAGCTCAAGATTAACAATGATCCGTAATTATACCAAACGCTTATTCATTATATTATTTTCACCGAGTAGTCATGAGAGATTTAGCCTCTCATGGCTATGAAGTTCATAACAAAATTAAGAAGATAACCAAGAAACATACTATGTCTGGGTAAGAATACAGATCAAACTTTACCCGTAGCAAGTACAAACTCTTAATACAACCTTTTATTCTTCTAAATATTATGATGTTCTTCTTCGTTCTTCGTGGTTTGATCTTCAATCTTCAAGTTGTTTTGAAGATAGATTTGTTAATATGAGATGAGAGGAATGATTTTTTATAGAAGAGTTGATATGGATTTGATGAAGAGATGATTGATTTAGCTTGAAATTAGTCCTCTATTTATAGGCTGAGTTGGGGTCGAAGTGCGGCGTACAAGAAATATTGTACAGCGTACTTTGGCTAAGTCAGTGGGAAAATCATAATGTTGGCGCATCTGAAATGGAGCGGCGCACTTGATGAGTTAATGCAGACTTCATTTAATTGTCTTTAATTCTTTGACTCTTAATTCTTTAACTCGATAAGAACTGCGGCGCACAAAAGGAATGTGCGGCTTACTTATGGTCTTTTTCAGCTTGGTCCCTTTCCTTTTTCTTCTACTGCTTTCAATAACTATAAACACATAACTTTGTTCTTTTGAGCTACGGAAGTCTTCTAGTGAACGGTGCACATATTTCATGCTATTAAGTACCAAAAGTTCACGAGAAATGATGAAATATATATAAATAACGCCGCCGAAAACATGTATAATTTAGGTGTTATCAAATCCCTCCACACTTAGCTAATTCATGCGCTCAGCAATTAAAGCAAGAAAACAATATCATTATCTTGGCCGTGAAGAAATATTAGATTTAAACAAGTGTTTACTGATTATATAATGTTTCAGGCTTAGACATATAACTAGAGCACCTCTCCAGGGAATGTGTTTAAATTTTTTGATTCACCAATCAACGTATTGGGGTTTATATTGGAGAATCACTTAATTGCACAGACAAACTCTAGATAGCCCAAACCCATAGACTGACAAGAAACATAAATATGCCCGTTGGCGCGTGACCTAGACGAATCTCAAAGAGGAATACGTGATAATGATGAGTGGTGAGTAACATATTATGGTTCCTTGTGCCAAACTTCAGCCTTATTCTTTAACTTTTATTTCTCTTTTATTCTTTTATTTCTTTTTATACCAAACGCTTATTTAGGCAGGCATGAAACTTCTTCATTGAGCATTTTTCTTCATTGATACTTCACGAAATAATGCACTAAAAGGGAGTGCTGCAGATACAGGAGTTCATGGGATTTATTTTACCTCTTATCATATGATTTTGTCTATAAATTAACCTCACTGCGGTCTAGTAAATGATAATCAAGCACAGTTCTCGAGCTAACTAATACGGCTCCACTCATATATAAATTTTCAACCAATACCAATGCTCCTGAAAAGGCGACAAACTACAAGTACATAGCCGTAACAACGAATGAGACACTCGCAATTGCATTCAAACCATAACTCGAATAAGCCAAATGCATCAATTATCTTAGGTACCAAAGATGGATACCCGAATTTATTAAGGCTTAAATTCTCACAATTTAGTGGAGTAATTTGTGCTAGTTATAATGTCAATCCAGGTTAGATTTTCCTTACTAAGAGAATACATTTTTAATTTTGGAAAAAAATTATATTTTATTTTTTAAAGGTGTTTCATAAAATATCAGTTGAAAACTTTGGTAGATTACAGGGCAAACATGGAGGAATATGATAATATGATTAATTTTTCCTATTTGGCTTCCCCTTCACACTTAAGTTGAACACTGTCCTCAATGTGAGAACTGATAAAAATGAAAATAGGGAAAATTAAGAGAAAATGGTACTTCCCGAGGCATAATTTGATGTAGCTGCGAGAGGCATACTTGAGAAACGCATAAAAAAAAAAAAAAATTCCAGATTTAATGTTATATATTACCTACAAAAATAAACAAACAAAACACAAAAAAATAAATATTTTTTGTTTTTACGTGAGGAATAACTCCTCCACACTTAAGATAAAGCATAGGGTTCCTCTTGAGAATCGCTTTACTTTTTATAAGAGAGTCATTAGCTAAACATCGTACTTCGTGATCTAGTCTTTTTAGAAAGAAAGGAAGTACTTCTTCCCTTTGGTCATTGTATACTTCTTCTTCATGGTATAGTTTAAGTCGGTGGCCGTTAACAATGAATGTTTTTCCATCTTTTCCATATAGTTCAACATATCTGGATGGATATTGATGTTTTACTACGTATGGTCCTAGCCAGCGAGATCTGAGCTTCGGCTGTTTGAATTTATATTTGAGTGAAATAGTAAGCACTTTGTTTTCCATGTTTGAATTTCTTTTCTCATTTTGAGTTTTCTATATCGTGTCAGACTTTGTCCCTTGCTTGTATAGAAGAAGTTTTTCATAAGCTGATTCGTAGTTCATCTAACTCGTGCAATTGAACATTCTTTTCTCACCAGCAGTGATGAGATATGGGTTATAGTTTTTTCAGGGCTCAAATGCACGGTGTTCCATTCAAATGTAAATGGAGCAGTTTTAAACGAATAAAGCTTGTATGGTGTGGTACTGATAGTGTTTTGTAGTGGTACGAAAGGCCTACCAGAGCTCATCGATGTTTTTTTTTTTTTTTTCTTGACCAGATAGGGATTATCTTTTTACGTGTTTTCAAGAATTCTTTTAAGTAGCTCTGTTTATTTTCAACTGACCACTTTTTGAGGGATGTACATATAGAGAATCCGATGGGTAACTCCAAATCTTTTCAGGGGGGTCTTCTCCCATTATCTTGTTGCAGAAATGAGTTTCATACTCTGGCATCATTAGATAGAAGGAGCTTGAGCTTCGGCCTATTTAAGATACATAGACCTACAGTAACAGGATGTAATTTGAATTGGTATGATTTTGGGAAGGTTCCTATTAAAGCCAATAACCCATATGTCCAAATTTTCATATACTTGAATACAATTTTAAGGAATTTATTAATGATTTGATATATCCTCAGTTTTTTGGCAAGCTCTCAAAGTGAACAGAGTATGAGCTTCTTTAATGAATGTTAGCCAATAAAGCTCGAGTTAAGACTTTTTTAGCTGTGTGTTTGGTCCAAAATGTCCACCATCGATCCTGGTGAATATGAATCTAAAAATTGTTCGAGTTTCTGGTCTGAGACACAGCGTCTAATCATACCGTTATAACATAACTTTGAAGAGGCAGGTTCCTCCCAAAAATAGTTTTTGAGGTCAGAAAAGAATTTATTCTTTTGTTGGTACGTCATCTTTATAGGTATAATATCACCCGCCAAATAGTTTACGAAGTCTGCGAACCATGGTTCATTTCTAGTGTCTATTAAATCATCATATTAACTTTGATAAGCATCAATCTAAATTTCTTCTCAATTTGATATCCAATGAAATTTTTATTCATGTGATATCTCATCAATTTAAACGTTATTGAGCAAATTATTTACTGAAGCTTATATCACACACTCTTATACGTCTTTTGTTCAGTGTTTTGGCAAAGGTAAATATAAGTATGTATTTAAGATTCCGTCCCTGTATTCTAATCACATATTTGGAAAACAACTTTCACAAACTTGAATTTACTCTAATACACATATTTAACACATTATATGGTAACTAGCCGAGTACTCGCGCCTGGCTGCAGCTGTTTAAATATTTCGACAAATCTGGGTGCATCTTTATTTGTGTGCGTTATTATGTATCTTAAGACAAACTAATGTCATGACTACCAGATTATCGATAATTCGAGTTTATTAAACACTATTAAAGAAAAAGTTCAACAACGGTAGTAGTTCTGATTATGGCTGAGAATTATAGACCACGACCAAACGAAATTGAGAAAATCAGACCGATTGAAAAAAAAATATATCGACCAACTGGACAAACATATTTCCGCCCGGTCTCGGTCCACCCTTTACTTCATTTCTGATCTTCGGTTTAGTTCGATCTTGTAACCAGCTATTATGCTTTGTTAGACCGAATCGAATCGAAACGACGAACCGAACCGGATCAATCCGAACCTAGACCGAACATTTAGGTTCGGTCCTCGGTAATGATTTTTGAATCAATTCGGTTTTCGGTCCGGTCTAGTCTTGGTCGATCATGTTTGTTGATCCCAACTTAAGATCTATTCTTTAGCTTGTAAATGTTAAGTTACTTTGAATAATTCCCAAAACAACTATGGTAGAAACTTTGTGAATACTAAAGAGTATGCGGAATCTACTCTTTAATACTTAGAAGAATGTTAATGAAACAGTAAACTTTAAGAACAATGATATAACTGAAAAGCTTCAATATTATTATTATGAATAATACAAGTACTCTATGTAGTAATAAGGTTTACAACATTGAAGCTATGTATCAAAACGTCTATGACTATTGTGTATTCAAATCCATAACCTAGGATCTCCTTTTATACACTAAGGAGTCCTTTATAAGATAACTGCAAATATTCTATAATGTTAAACTTATACGTATCTTTCTAAATATATAGAATATACTCTGAATAAGTCAATACAAATCTCTTGACACGTCTTTATCTCTTTAGCAGTCTTAATCTTCATGCAGCAATCTTAAGTCCTTCAGCAGTATTAAGTTAGTACTGGCAGTACTAACTTTCTTCTAGCAGTACTAACTAGTTAATACTGGCAGTTGTAACTTGAGCAGTACTAACTCTTGACTTGGCAGTACTAAGTATGAACACATTTAATTCCTAATAATCCTCCCCTAAACTTGTGATTTACCTCTAAATCATTAAGTTTCTTGAATTAAACCTTGTTCTATGAGAGGATTCTTCCAAACACTTTATCTTCTTGGTCTTTCAATCTGCATGAATATCTTCCTAAGAAGTTCTCTGGACATCTCATTATTTTGTTCCACCAAGAGCTTTGCAACTAACATCTGTGTAAGAACACCTCTTGACAAAGGATATTCCCTTTCAACCAGCATGTAGATATCCATTCCATCCTTTATAGATACATGAGCACACTCACATGATAGTTCATACAGTCTCCATGTTTATACAAGCATATGTTTTTTTCTGAGACTTCCATAACTCATCATCAGCATCAGGTTCAAACAGTCTCTTCAACTCTACCCAGATCTCTATTTCTTTATCTTCTGTTTGGTTCTGTTGAGTTGAACTTTCTTTGACCCAGACTCTAAGATTTAACTAATCAACCCTTTCAATAAGTCTTAAGGCATATCTTCAAAAACATGATATACCTCTGTATGATTATCAACCCGGATGATTTTCCAGTACATTCTTGAATCTTCATGTTAAACCTCCCAGTCAAATGATTGGATATAGGTTTGCAAGGCTTCAATAGTCATCCCTTCCTTTGGACTATGATCATCATTTTGCTGTAGCTCTTTTGGTGATAGCTCAGCTTACTTTTGCTTTTTAGAACTTTGTTGAGCAAGTTCTTCTTCTGTATCTCCTTTTAGAACTCTAGCTGCTATCTTAGAACTGTTCTGATCAACATCACTCCTCCACTGGTAGTAAAAGTGTTTAGCATCTATTATCTATCCATTGTAGTATTGCTTCACAAACACACTTCATGTTCATCTCATTCAAATTGGACAATATTCCGTCTCGAACCTGCTGTAGTGTAGAAGCTTCCATATGTTGGATATAGTTAGACATATGAGGGGGGGAGGGGGGTGGGGGGAGGGGGAGGGCGAGGGGGCGATTTGGTAGGGGGCGGAGGATGGTGTGTGGGTGGGTGGCTTGTTTCCTCCTTTCTTCATCTCTTAGTTGGCAAAATGCTCTTTCTCTGGTTGAATAATTCTGCAAGCATCTGCTTTTTTCAGCTTCAGAGTATTTTTCTCTTTCTTCTGCTTGTAACCTCTGTGCTAACTCTTCATCAGACTTAATTCTACTGTATGTCATCCCCAATTCTTCATATTGAATCATAGCCGATTCTACCTCTTTCTATTATACCATTACCTTTATCCATTTGTCTTTGCGCACTCCTTTGATGTCATTAAACTTTAGCAACAATTTTATCAACAGAATTCACAGCAGTTTTTAACTTCAGGGGCTGGCATACCTAATTTTTGCACCACATAAATTATTAAAAAAAATAAAAAAAAATTGTAACTGGTACATTAGCAGTGGTAAAATCTATACTAGCAGTAAAACACCATCTGAACCAAAAGTATTCCCCTCATTTTCATCAATTTGAGAAAATTTTCTCCTTTGTGGTTTGGAAGGATCCTCTGGAGGCCAAAAATATTTTGGAACCTTCTTCATCTGAGAGAACCAGTCTGAGTTTCTTCTGACTTGCTGAGCTTATCCTTTTTCTCCAACCTCTTCACCTTCTTGATAAGCTTTGTAAAAGCAGCACCATAAACTTTCTTTGTCACGTCAAGTCTGTCTCTATTATATTGATTTGTGTTTTTAGACTATTCTTACTATATATATTTTATATTTTATTATATATTATATATATAAAGGTGTGGTATAAAAATTATTAATCAACAGTATTAAATATTACTAACTGTTTTAACTAGCAGTCTTAAGTATAACTAACAGTACTAGTTAAACTTAGCAATACTAATTGATACAACTAACATTACTAATCCTTTACAAAACATTACAAAGACACAAAAAGATTAAAACTTTAAGGATTTAGCATTCCAATACTTGCAACCAAGTACTAAAACCTTCCAACATCAAGGGCTTTTGTAAGTAAGTCTGCAAAATTGTTATCTGTGTGTATTTTAACCACTTGAATTAACTTTTTATCATTGTAGTCTCTTATAAAATGATGTTTAATCTCTATGTGTTTTGTTTTAGAGTGTAAAACAGGATTCTTAATAATACATACAGTACTGTTATTATCAATATTAATCATGGTGTGCATAAAATTATACCCAAAATCCAACATTTGATTTTGAATCCAGAGTACTTGTCCACAGCAACTAGTAGCAGCTACATATTCAGCTTCAGTAGAGGAAGTGGCAACCAGAGTTTGCTTCTTGCACTGCCATGATATTAATGTGCACCCTAGGAACTGACATCCTCCTGTTGTAGACTTCATATCCAAGCTTGCTCCAGCATAGTCACTATCAGAATATCCCACCAAGTCAAATGAAGAATCTCTAGGATACCAAAGGCCTAATTTAGGTTGGCCTTTTAGGTACCTAAAAATCCTTTTCACAGCATGTAAGTGTGAAACCTTAGGTGTAACTTGGAATCTGGCACATGCACATACTGCAAACATAATGTCTAGTCTAGATGATGTAAGATACATCAATGATCCAATCATTGACCTATAGAGATGAACATCAACATCATCACCATCTGAGTCCTTGAGTAAAGGCTTTTCTGTATCCATTGGGGTGCTAGTTGTCCTGACATCTGTGAAACTAAACTTCCTTAATATGTCAGCTACATACTTATCCTGATTGATAAATATCCCATCTTCTTTCTGCTTCACTTGTAACCCTAAGAAGAAAGTGAGTTCTCCTATAGAACTCATCTGAAACTTGTCATGCACCAGTTTCTCAAACTCAGTACACAACTCCTTCTTTGTAGAGCCAAAGATAATGTCATCAACATAGATCTGTACAAGCAAAATATCCCCTTTTTGCTTTTTGATAAACAAGAACTGATCTATCTTTCCTTTGTGAAACCCATTGTCCAATAAATACTTAGCCAAGGTTTCATACCAGGCTCTTGAAGCTTGATGCAAACCATAAAGTTCTTTCACCACCTTGTAGACTTTATCTGGATAGTCAGGATCTTCAAACCCTGGAGGTTAACACACATATACCTCCTCTTTAATCCTACCATAAAGGAAAACACTCTTCACATACATCTTATACACCATAAATCCCATAAAAGAAGCATAGGCTAAGAACAGCCTTATTGCCTCAATTCTTGCTACAAGGGAAAAAACTTCATCATAGTATATGCCATCTTCTTGAGTATGTCCCTGTGCAACCAGCCTTGCTTTGTTCTGAATCACTATGCCTCTCTCATCTTTCTTGTTCCTAAAAATCCATTTTGTACCAATAGCCCTCTCTCATCAAGTGTGGCCTTTGCAACAAGACAAGTTAAACTCTCTTTAGGAACAATATTCTTCATATCAAGACTGTACATATTGTTCTTTCTAGTAACTTTAAGTAAAACCTGACTCTCATCAGCTAACTTAAAGTTAGGAGACAGAACAAAACATCCAATGTCAGTAAAAAGATCACTATTCTTTTTGTCACACATCTGTGAAACACTAAAATGGTTAAACTGAAACTCCTTGACAAAGTACACATCCTCAAAATCAAGCTTACCAGTTTTAAGAGTTCATTTACCAGTAATTTTCCCTCCTTTTGATCCTCCCCCAAAGGTAACATATCCTCCATTAAATTCCTTGAAGTCTGAGAGATAGGACATGTTCTCTGTCATGTGCCTTAAGCATCCACTATCAACATAGCCTTGATCTTCTTTTTGTGGATGACCCTGTACATAAAAATAAGGAAATTTGTTTCCTTTGGGGACCCAAGCCATCACTGACTTGGATATGCCTCGTGCATCAACATAATTATGTCTCTTCAAAGTAATTGATGCACTATTAAGTTTGGTAGGTCTCCAAACCCAACATGCTAAGGCCTTAACAGCATTAACTACTGCTGAATTTGGCCTAGCAGTATTAACTGCTTTTGGCCTAGCAGTATAAAATTTCCCCTTAGCAGTATTAACTTTTTGGTTAAAATTTTTGTTAGTTAATGCAGTTCTTATTTGACAGGGCCTCTTTATAGTTGATTGTGCTGATTTAGAAAAACATGACATTGGTCTAGCACTATAAATTGTAGTTTTTGGATGAGCAGTATTAACAGTCCTAGCATTATTAAGTGGTCTTAGGCCAGTTTTCATTAAAACTGCTCTTGAAGCCATGTTCCTGTGAGCACTAGGGTGAGCCTTTTTAGCAGAATAATTATAATTTACCCTTGTATAATTATTCCCAGATACCACCCTTTCCCTTTGATGGTAATTACAGTCAGCTTGCACATGGTTAAAACTTCCACAGACAAAACAAGCTTTATTGTACATCACAAAGTCACTTCCTAGCTGTTGGGACTTCTAATTATTCCAGTTTCTTTGATTTCCCCTAGGACTTTGTGACCTATACATTTCAGCATACTTAACTCGTTTCCTAACTGGTTTTTTTTGTTGTTTAGGTCTAACAAATTCTATCTTAGCAACAATAGGAAAAATAGTTTTCTTCTCTAACATATCATCTGACACCAACTCCTCAACCAATGGGGCATCAGTAGATTCCCTAACCTTATTAGAAATATCTTCACTGACACTCTTACTAGTCTTAGGTCCATAGCCTTCAAACTCAGGCTGTTGGAACTCCTCTAGACCAAAGTTGAACAAATTAAGTGTTGGGGGTGAAAATAATCCTGTCTAGGGAGGTGGAATAGCATTATAACTTACAAACCCTACTCCCTTTCTACTTTTATCAGTTATCTGACACCCTATTAATTTGTCTAGACTCTTAGAAGCATTATCAAAATTTTCAATTTTAAGTTGATTGCTTTCTTTTTCTTGCTTAAGCTTTTCTAACTCACTTTTAATCATACTAATTTTTGAGTCTTTATATGAGATATCTCTTTTAAGAACAAAAAGTTTCTATCAAAAAATAACCTCATTCTTTTTGTAAAAGATAAGTTGCTCTTCTACAGATGCTAACCCTCTTTTATAAGTAGCTAAATTAAACTCAGATTTGTTAAACTCTATTCTTAAATCATCAAGTTGAGTTTTAAGAGTTTCAAAGCTTTTTAGACAGGTTTTTGAACAATTTTTGTCATTATGTACCTCAGAGTCTGAAAAAGCCATAAGAGCCATGTTTGTAGGGACTTCATCATTTGCCATATAGCTCCAGTCAAAACCAGCTCCATCAATAGCCACCATGTCTTTGGAAGAAGTTTCTTCCACATTTACAGTCCTTCTAGAGCTGTCTTGATTCCTGTTCCTGCTATCTTGGTTCCTAGGTCCCCTACATTCCCTTGCAAAGTGTCCTATCTTGTGGCAGTTGAAACATTCCACCTTGGACTTGTCATATCCAGCTGTGTCACTCCTATTGATAGTGATCTTTCTACCAGTTTACTAGAAAAACCTTCTTGTCCTCATGCTCAGCAATGGTAACTGCCACTTCAAGTCCATCTCTTCTAAGTCATTTTCATGGATTTGTTCAAGGTCCTCATGTACAAGTTGAGACCCATTTGGTTGACTGGCCAAAAATGCATAAACAGTGGCATCACTTAAGTTAGCAGTTATAACTTAAGTACTGGCAGTGCTAACTTGAGTGCTAGTAGGGCTCACTTGAGTGTTAGTAGTACTAACTCCATAAGCAGTATTAACTTCATTAGTACTGCTAAGAGATGATACAAAATCCATATTATGAGAACTTGAGCTTGAGCTTGAGCTTGTAGTTCTTTTAACCTCTTATTCAACAATCTTGAAATTGTTGTAGAGATCATCATAGTTCATTGTGTTTAGATCAGGTTTATTCCTCCAGACCACAACATGAGTATTCCACTCAGAAGGCAGACTTCTTAAAAATTTCAAATTGAGATCTTCTTATGAAATATTTTCACCCAAGATAGCCAGCTGACTTACAATCTTCTAAAGCTTGTTAAAAATAGATTCAAGAGACTTTGTGCTTGGAGAACTAAAGTTCTCATACATTTTCTTTAGAAGAGTATTCAGAGTCTTTGTTGTGGCTTCATTACCACCAAATCTTGTTTGTATAGCAGCAAACAAAGTCTTAGCAATCTTGTACTGATTAAATGTCATTAGATGTTCATTAGGAAGTGCCATCAGTAACATACTTCTTGCCTTCACATCATTCTTCTTTTGAACCTTTTCTTCAGTAGTTACAGGACCTGGTATTAGTGAAGTTGAGGTACCATCAGCATTTGTTGTTGTTTGTGCTGCTGGTTTGAATGAGTTTCCATTCTCTATGACATCCCATAGAGCATAGTCTTGTACTTGAAAGTATTGCTCAATCCTTAACCTCCACATATCATATTCACCCTGTTTGAGAATGGGCAATTTTATAGTAGTAGTGGTTTGAGCAGTTTCTAGATCCATCTCTTCCTTGTGAGTAAAGGGTTCTTCTTGTTAGTTTCTTTTAGATCAAAGTTTCAGAACACAAGCTCTGATACCACTTGTTAATCCCAACTTAAGATTGATTCCTTAGCTTGAAAAGGTTAAGTTACTTTGGATAGATCCAAAAAAACTATGGTAGAAACTTTGCGAATAATAAAGAGTATGCGGAATCTACTCTTTAATACTTAAAAGAAAATTAATGAAACAGTAAACTGTATGAATAATGATATTACTGAAAAGCTCTAATATTATTATTATCAATAATACGAGTACTCTGTGTAGTACTAAGGTTTATAATCTTGAAGCTATATATCGAAACGTATATCTAACACCATAACATAGGATCTCCTTTTATACACTAAGGAGTCCTTTACAAGATAACTACAAAACTTCTATAATTCTAATCTTATACGTATCTTTCTAACTTTATAAGATATACACTGAATAAGTCAATACAAATCACTTGACACGTCTTTATCACTTTAGCAGTCTTAATCTTCATCCAGCAGTCTTAAGTTAGTACTGGCAGTACTAACTTACTCTAGCAGTACTAACTGATTAGTATTGGCAGTTGTAATTTGAGCAGTACTAACTCTTGGCTTAGCAGTACTAAGTATGAAGACTTTTAATTCCCAACAAAGTTTTAGACCATGTCTCCAGAAACAACGGTGCATCAATGTCCTTTAAAATATTTGACTATATTGATGCACAAGGCAGATCCAAGTCAGTAATGGCTTGGGTCCCCAAAAGAAACTAATTTTCCTACGATTATGTGCAGGGCAATCCACATCAAGATTTGAAGGATAAAGGAGTGATTGACAGTGGATGCTCTAGGCACATCACAGGAAACAAATCCTATCTTACAGATTATGAAGAAATTAATGGATGATTTGTTGCCTTTAGAGGTAATTCCAAAGGATAGAAAATTACTAGGAAAGGTAAAATAAGAACTGGTAAATTGGATTTTGAAATGTGTATTTTGTAAAGGAACTAAAGTTTAACCTTTTTAGTGTCTCACAAATGTGTGACAAGAAGAATAGTGTTCTTTTTACTGATACTGAATGTGTTGTTCTGTCTCCAGACTTTAAGTTAACTGATGAAAATTATGTATTGCTTAAAGTTCCTAGAAAGGATAACACGTACAGTGTTGACTTAAAGAATGTTATTCCTCAAGGAGGTCTCACTTGTCTCTTTGCAAAAGCCACACCAGATGAATCTAATCTTTGGCATAAGAGGCTTGAACGTGTAAATTTTAAAACAATGAATAAACTGGTAAGGGGAAACCTTATAAAAGGTTTACCTTCAAAACTTTTTGAAATTAATCAAACCTGTGTTGCTTATCAGAAGGGAAAGCAACACAAAGCTTCTTGTAAGACCAAAACAGTCAGTTCAATCAGCCAACCATTACAAATATTGCATATGGATTTGTTTAGCCCAACATTTGTAAAGAGTTTAATGAAAAATATATACTGCATAGTTGTCATAGATGATTTTAGTAGGTTTAGTTGGGTTTTCTTTTTAGCCACTAAGGATAAAACTAGTGAAATCCTTAAAAAATTCATAACAGACATAGAAAATCTAATAGACCTTAGGGTGAAAGTAATTAGATGTGACAATGGGATTGAATTCAAGAATAGGGTTATGAATCAGTTATGTGAAATGAAGGGTATTAAGAGGGAATTTAGTGTTGCTAGGACTCCACATCAAAATGGAGTAGCTGAAAGGAAAAATAGGACACTAATAGAGGCTGCTAGGACTATGCTAGCTGATTTAAAATTTCCAACAACTTTATGGGCTGAAGCAATTAATATTGCTTGTTATGTCCATAATAGGGTGTTAGTTATCAAGCTTCACAACAAGACCCCTTATGAATTTTTTCTAGGTAGAAAACCTGCTTTGAGCTTCATGAGACCATTTGAGTGTCCTGTTACAATCCTTAATACCATAGATCACCTAGGTAAGTTTCATGGAAAGGTTGATGAATGGTTCTTTGTAGGATACTCTACCAATAGCAAAGCATTCAGAGTATTCAACAATAGAACTAAGATAGTAGAAGAGAACCTACATGTTGAATTTAGTAAGAATACACCTAATATTGCAGGAAGTGGACCTAATTAGCTTTTTGATATAGATGCACTAACAAAATCTATGAATTATAAGCCAGTTGTTGCAGGGAATCAATCTAATGGTAGTGCAGGTACAAAAGCATGTGACAATGTAAGTAAAGCTAGAGTGGAGACAGTACCTGGCAAAGATTACATAATGCTACCATTATGGACTCAAGATCCACCATTCTCTTCTAGTTTAAAGGATTCTTCGGATGCTGGATTCAAACCATCAAGGGAAGAGGAAAAGAAGGATGCTGAAGAACCAGGAAATGAAGGTGGTAATCCAACTAAAGAGGGTGAAAGAGTTAATCAAGAGAAGGATGCAAGTGTTAACAGCACTAACACTATTAATATTGTTACTCCAACTGTTAATGCTGCTGGCATAAAGGATAATGCTATTAATAAAAATATAGTCTATGGATGTGTTGATGATCCAAATATGCCTGAATTGGATGATATTTTTTATTCAGATGATGATGAAGATGTTGGTGCAGAGGTTGACATGAAAATTTTAGATGCATTTATGCCTGTCAGTCCTATTCCAACTGCAAGAATACACAAAGATCATCCAGTTGAACAAATTATTGGAGACTTGAATTCAGCAACTCAAACAAGAAGAATGAAAAAGAATTTTAAAGAACATGGTTTGTTTAGTTCAGTTCAGCAAAGAACAAACCATAAAGACTTTTAAAATTGCTTGTTGCTTGCTTTTTATCACAAGAAGAACCCAAGAAGGTAATCCAAGCATTGATGGATCCAAGTTGGATAGAAGCTATGCAGGATGAGCTTCTACAATTCAAATTACAAAAGGTTTGGACCTTGGTGGATTTACCAAATGGCAAAAGGGCCATAGGCACTAAATGGGTTTACAAGAACAAGAAGGATGAAAGAGGCATTGTGATAAAGAACAAAGCAAGGTTGGTTGCTTAGGGGTACATACAAGAAGAAGAGATAGACTATGATGAAGTTTTTTCCCCTGTTGCCAGAATTGAAGCAATTAGGCTATTCTTAGCCTATGCCTCATTTAAAGACTTTATGGTGTACCAGATGGATGTCAAGAGTGCTTTTCTTTATGGTAAGATTAAAGAGGAAGTCTATGTTTGTCAACCACCAGGATTTAAAGATCTAGACTTCCCTGACAGAGTATACAAAGTAGAAAAGGCACTTTATGGACTGCATCAAGCTCCCAAAGCTTGGTATGAAACCTTGTCAACTTACTTGTTGGACAATGGGTTTCAGAGAGGAAATATAGACAAGACTTTGTTTATCAGAAGGGACAAAGGTGATATTCTGTTAGTTCAAGTATATGTAGATGATATCAATTTTGGTTCTACAAAGAAGTTATTATGCACTGAATTTGAGAAGATGATGCATAAGAAGTTTTAAATGAGCTTTATGGGTGAACTCACATTCTTCCTAGGACTGCAAGTGAAGCAGAAGGAAGATGAGATTTTTATAAGCCAAGACAAGTATGTGACTAAGATTTTGAAGAAATTTGGCTTTAGTGATGTCAAAACAGCAAACACGCCCATTGAAACCCATAAGCCTTTGCTCAAAGATGCAGATGGTGAAGATGTAGATGAACACTTATATAGATCCATGATTGAATAATTCATGTATCTAACTTCTTCAAGGCCTGATATTATGTTTGCAGTATGTACTTGTGCAAGATTCAAAGTCAATCCTAAAGTTTCACATCTTTATGCTGTGAAAAGAATTTTTAGATATCTTAAAGGCCAACCTAAATTGGGCCTTTGGTATCCTAAGGATTCACCTTTTGATTTGGTGGCATTTACTGATAGTGACTATACAGGAGCAAGCTTAGATAGGAAGTCCACAACAGGAAGTTGTCAATTCCTAGGGTGTAGATTGATTTCATGGCAATGCAAGAAGCAGACTGTGGTTGCTAATTCCACAACTGAAGCTGAGTATATAGCTTCTTCCAATTACTGTGGACAAGTGCTTTGGATACAAAATCAAATGCTTGATTATGGGTATAACTTTATGCATACAAAGATCTATATTGATAATGAGAGCACAATATGCATAGTGAAGAACCCTGCTTTTTCACTCAAAGACAAATCACATTGAGATTAGGCATCACTTCCTCAGAGATTCCAATGAGAAGAAGCTTGTTCAGATGATCAAGATTCACACAGATTAGAATGTTACATATTTTCTCACAAAAGCATTTGATGTTAGCAGATTTCAATATCCGAGTGCAAGTATTAGAATGCTTAACCTCTGAAGTATTGATTAAGGGGAGGTCAATTGTGTTAATATGCAGCGGATTATACACAAAGGATGGTTGGAATGGAATGCAAAAGTTGCTAAGGATGGAATTTGGGTTAAAACTGGTAACTCAAGAGTTAATGCTACTGGGCATTACTTAGTACTGTTGGGCAAACGTTAGTGCTGCCAGGCTAACTTACTACTGCTAGGTTACCGTTAGAGTTACAACTGCTGAGGGTATTTTTGGTCTATAAAATGAATACTTTGCTTATAGGTTTCCTTTATTACCTATTAAATCGCATTCGATCACACCATAACCGTTCTTAATCATTGATCGTTATCAATTATATACATATAGAATATAAAAGTAATAGAAAATTACTAAAATCCCTTGAGGACAAAGGATAAAAGCAATTTCTACACAAAAATACTACACGTTTAACCGGTAAGTGATTACCGGGTCGTTAAGTCCCAACGATTTGTGAAATTGAGACTCTGTTTGTTTTTGGACAATGATTTGAATTGGGTTCGAATATTTTGATTTAATAATCTATTTCTACAACTAAAAGCAAAATAAGCATGCAAATAAAAACAATTAACAACTAAACAATTAAAACGAATACGGAAAATCCTAAAAACGCGTCTAATTATCAACTAAGGCAAAAATTAATCCTAAAAATGAAATTTTTAAATGTAAACCTCAAAAATGACGAAAGAAAATTTTCTAAAAAAAGTTTTTTTTTTGGCCTTTTAATATTTTTTTTAATTTAAAACTAATTTAATGAATTAAAAATCCTAGAAAATAACAAATTAATCACTAAAAATTCTAAAAAATGATTTTAAACTTTATAAAAATCTAATAAATGATAAAAACTCAGAAAACTATTTTTAACTAATTTTTATAATAAAATCCTATTATATAAAACTAATTTAAAAAAAACTAAAAAAATTGAAATTAAAATCTAAAAAATGGTAAAAATGATTTTAATGCTTGTAATCCTAAAAATATTTAATCTAAAACTAAAAACTATTTTTTTGTATTTTTAAAAATTTATTTTCTATTTTTTATAGCTTTTCTAAAATTTTAAACTAAGAGAAATGATTAAAAATTAACAAATGATGGGAAAAATCCAAAAAAATCACAAAAAGTCCTAAATTATGCAAGGAACATAAGAAAAATAAGCAAACACGCTCAGCTTATCTAATAAGTCCTAAATAAGCAAGATTAAGCTACGACTTTATATTAAAGCTAAATGGCCAAAAGGTGTATAAAGGAAATATGAAAACAAACACTAACAGATGAGCTAATGTAGCATAATGGTTAAGTATGTGTGAGTGTAAAGGCTAGGTCGTGGGTTCGAGTCCCAGGCCTAGCTTTTTGCTTTTTTTTATTTTTGAAAACTCAAAGCACGAAAGTTGTAGAGGAGACTTTTTTGAACAACTATAAGTTGAATCCTAAAAATAAGCTCTTAAAAACTCTGGAAGGTTGTTGTTACAGAAAGTAGACTTTAAAAGGCCAAAAAGCTGTTTTGCACTTCAACACTAGCACAGACCTCAATTAAGCTCAATTTTCAAATCCAAAAGCTATTCTAGAAAGCTTATAATGTATAGAAGCCAGTTTAAAGAAGCTAAATGTCCTAATAACACTTTAAAGCTACTGAATCATTGGATCAAAAGAGCAAAGTTTAGAAAAATCCAACTTAAGCTCAAAATCAAGTTAAGCTATAATCTCCAATAAGCCACTACAGAAGCTGAGCTTTTGAAAACTTAATCTCTTATGATTATACTACTGATCCAAGCAATTGAAAAACAAATTACAACCTAAAAATCAAAAGCAAATGATTGAATCATAAAACTGCATGTTTTTTGATTTTTCAGGTTTTAAGCTACTTTTTAAGTACTAATATTTTAGCTACTTTTAAGTACTTTTTGAAAACTGAATTGAAACAGATAAACTATTACCCTAGATCTAATTGTATTCCAAAAATCAAGTCCGAAGAACTAGCTATACCCTCTGAATTTAGATGATGAAAAAGGTTATGTGTCTTGTTTAGTATCTGGTGCAGTTTGCACTTATGTGACCAAAATTAAACTATAACAAGAGCAGACTTAAGAAACTTGTTTCTATGTTTTTACAACAACAAACTAAATGCAAATAAGGACATGTCAATAACTTGAATTAATTAGAGCTTATATTGCTAATGAAACTAATAGATTTGAACTTAAATGAAACTTAACTTGTGAAAACTAATTAACACTAATCTAGCTCAAAATCCTACTCTAACAAACTTATTTGAGAAATTAAAACTGATTTCAAAAGACCAAATGGCCACTAACAGTGTTGGAAACAAACATTGACTATGATCTCCTTTATGTTTTACGATGACAAATAAACTTTTGCAAAATGTAAAATAACAAACGATAGCCAAAATCCAAAAAAATAGATTTGTGAAACTGGCCCGCTAAGCACACGTCAACGCGTGGCCAACGAGCCACTCGCGAAGTCTATTTTTAGGGATTTTGCAATGTCGTCTTTCCTCTTACCTGACACATGTGAAAACTTCAATAAAAGTATGTATATGATATTTGACCATTTGAGAACACTTCAAATGAGGTTTAGACTTATAGATGAGCAAAAACAAATCCTCCCGTTTTTCAACAAAACGCCAACTAAATTCTTTTATCAAACGCCTCTAGACAAGGCCGAAACTTCTTCCTAAACCTAGTATGAACATAATTTCAACATACCATCAAACAAAAATATTTATTTGACTTTAATTTGAATTTACGTTGATCCTAATCACATAACGGGTCTCACTCCCTTATTGGTCAAACTAAGTCAAAGGTGTTAGGAATACAAAATTCTTAGAAAAGTCTCAGTCACTTCATAGATATTGGTAGATGGCTCGTATAGCAATATTTGGAAACTTAGTGGGCTAGTTAGCTAAGGCCCATCCCATGCAAGCCCAAGCCCGCGTGCCATGTAGAAGTATAAATACGCCTCTTCATGCCTAGGAGAGGTGGTTGGTTGGTTGTATTTTCACACATAGTAATGCATTTTCTTTCTCTTACTTTCTCTCATTAAAATACACCATTCCTTCCCACTTTCTCTCACTAGTTCTTATTGTTAAAGATTACTCATATTCTTCAATTGGTATTAAGAGCCATGGAGTGGTGTGTTTAGTTTTTGTGTTTATTCTTTTTGGTTCATGTCATTGCAAAAATAGTCCTTCCTTTTATTTTTTTCTTGTTTTTTGAAGCTATTTGTGTACACTAAAAGATCATTTACCTTGGTAAATTTGATCTAGTATCTTTAGGATATAGGTGTACAAGCTTTGAATCAAGAAAAATATCATTTTTGGTCATCTTTGTGTTCGAAAACTTTAGAAAGAACAAAATCTTGATTTTAAATTTTTCGGCTTAAAAACCTTAAAGTTTTCATTTTTCTTGTTCCTATAGGTTTAGTAACACTAGTTGTACAAGTATTTTTGCAAAACAACTATCTAAAAGGTGTCTTTTTGTGTTTTAAAATGTTTGGGTTTCGAAATAGTGTAAACCGAACAACTGAAGTCGAACAACTGAAGTCGAACAACTGAAGTCGAACAACTGAAGTCGAACAACTGAAGTCTAACAATTAAAGTCGAACAACAAAAGTCGAACAACTGAAGTCGAACAACTTAAGTCGAACATCTGAAGTCGAACAAGTGAAGTCGAATAACTAAAGTCGAACAACTTTTTTCGGTTTTACGGTTTCGTGTGACGTTCAACGACGGGACTTAAGACTTATACCATCGTAATCGTGACATCTTTTCGATCAACGTGGTATATTCGGTTTTTACCGACGATAACCGTACCGCTCCGCGAGACAAGATTTACAATCGTCACCATTTTTACTTATGTCTCAACAAAGAAGCTGAAATAGAAATTCATACCACGTGCATGTTTTAATTTTTTAACATTGTTTAAATTTTGATCGTTTTCACTTATAACCTTTTTGTTTTCACTAGTTTCACTTTATACCCCTTAGATAATCAATAGTTTACTATTCGCCCCTAGCTTTTAAAACTCTTTCACTTTTAACCTTTAATTTTCTACACATTTTTCAATTAGCCTTTAGATTTTAAAATATTTTCAAATTTACCCTTCCTTTGTTAAAACATTTTCACTTTTAGTCTTTTATTTTTCTAAATTTTTTTTAGTTAATCATTTAGTTTTTAATTTTTTAACCATTAGTCCTATTAGCTCATCAATCGTTAACAAAAGCTCAAATTTTTCTACAACAACAACGATTTCAACAACAATTAATCATTGTTTCACGGTTTCTTCTTGATTTTGTAAAATCCCGCGAAAGATTTAATTCTTTTTTCGGTTTAAATCATAGATTTGTAAATTCCCGTGAACGTTAATTGTTTTCAAACCACAACAAAATCACTTAATCTACTTAAGATCCTTAATTTCATTTCACACATCGAATTACAATGGAATCTTTGAATTCTAATTTTCAAGAAAGAGAGTTGTATCAGTTGCAACAGATGCAAGACAAAGCAAAGGAAAGTTGCATGATATCATTTCGCCTACTTCATTCACATCTCAAGGTTCTTTCAATCAAGGGAGGATTCGAACGGGCATGTGTGGCACTATTTGATCAAGATAATCAGACTTTTACAGAATCGTTGTTACTAAATTTGGATAATCTAGAAAAGCAACTTGATAGAGAAGAATTTCAAGAAACTGAATCCATTGGTGCGTTTAATGAAACAGTTTCAGACATTCATCAATTTTCGATACTGTTTCGATGAGTTTGATGGTGCAATGATACGCAAGTCTTTTCTAGAATACACTCGAACCGAGATTCAACAATTCCGTGATACACTGATCCAACACATGGAATCCGTTAAGAAGTCTATTGATGAAAGAGCACAGCATAAACGAGAAAATAACAGAAGGGTGAATGATAGAGTGATGCAGTCAAAAGAGGGAAAGGTGGATTCGAGTAAAGCATTAGATGCTGGTTTGGTTGTTACGGAAAGCAATGAGACAGAATCAGAAAGGCATGTTTCAAGCAGCAGATCCGGGAAAGATACACATGCTGAGGATGCAGATATCAACTCCGTGAATGACAAACAACCATTAGCTGAGGTACAATTGACTGTTCAACATGATACTCTTGCTAATGAACAACAACATTCTGTGCAATCTGAACCCATTTATGACACACATCTGTTGGAAAAGGTTGATAGAAATACCATTCCTGATTCAACAAATATGTGTCATAGGGGAGGAGAGATTGAACAGAATGCTAAAAAATGTCAAGTTTCATGTCCTTTACTTGATCCATCATCTGATAACATGACAACTGAATTTTCAAACCAATCTCTCGAGTATGAAAATATTTCGCTTAAAAAGACTGTTGCTCAACTTCAAAAAGATTTTTCAAGAATGGAAGCACATTGTGTTAACATGGAACTTAAATATCAAAATCAAGCTTTAAAAGACAGGCAACATGGTCAAATTTTAAATGAAACAAGTAATAAAGCCAAGATTAAAAAGGAAATTGAGGTACTTGAAACAATCAATATCGAATTGGAACATAGTGTGGCTAAATTACTTGCAGAGAATGAGAAGTTGCATAAGGAAAATGAGCATTTGAAACAGACTTACAAAGATCTTTATGATTCTATCAAAAAGACACGAGTTCAGACAAAAGACCATAATGACTCACTGATTGCTCAAATAAATAGTAAGACTATTGAAAATGCTGATTTAAAGGCTCAGATTCAGGAAAAGGTTATTGCGAATGCAGCATTGAAAAAAGAATTAAGAAAGCTAAAAGGGAATAGCGTGGATACTAAGTTTACAAAACCATCAATCTTGGGGAAACCGGTTTTACAACCACCCAGAAATGAATCAGTTGTTAGACAACCGAATGCATTTAAATCTGAACGACTTAATTTTTCAAAACCACGGTTTGCCTTTCAAGTTGATGTGAATAACGTTTTGTCAAAACCAGTCACTCCTCATTATTTGCCTAAAGTTAGAGAATTTGTACTTGCAAAACCTCATCACGTGATTGCACCTGGCTCATCAAAATTAGTCTACAAAACACTACTAATGGTAGCAAACAAAAACCTAGGAGCAACAATCAAACATCTAGGAGTTTGTCTGTATCTAAGAGTAGTGGTGTAATGTCAAATAGTGTGCTACTAGTAGATCACTCTAGGAATTTTAGTTCCTTTTCAGACTCCAAATAATTTGTTTGCTCGACTTGTCAAAAATATATCTTTAATGCAAATCATGATGATTGTATA
>BQNB010068573.1:0-33800 GCA_026074375.1 Tanacetum coccineum | reverse complement strand
TCATTATTTATATTTGTTCTTCTTTATTCTGTATTGTTTAGTTTCCGTATAAACAATTGTTAGAGTCTCTCACGTATATACTTGTGATTACATAAGTACTATGCAACCACAAAGGCTAGAAGATCTATCTAGTTCTAGATCCTAACACTTGAGATGTCTTAGGAAGCTTTGTAACAAAATCCATGGTGATGTTGTCCCACTTCCATTCGGGTATCTTGGGTTGTACCAACAATCCTGATGGCCTTTGATGTTCGGCCTTGACCTTAGCACAGGTCAAACACTTGTTAACATAAGTGGCTATGTCGGCTTTCATGTTGGGCCACCAATATAGCTTCTTCATGTCTTGGTACATTTTGTCGGAACCCAGATGAATAGAGTATTTTGATTTGTGGGATTCGTGCATGATCACAGTCCGCAAATCGCCATAACAAGGTAACCAACTTCTGCCATTTAGGCACAGGGTTCCATCCGCACGTGGTTCCAACTTTTGTTCTCTAATCGCTTCTGGAAATTTAGCGTTTTCAATCAACATTCCCCCAACGTCTTCACTCTTAATGTTCTCTGGTTTTCGCGCTTCAGTCTGAGCATTTAAGATCTGTTTGGGAAGGTCCAAGCTAATAGTCATAACTAAGGCTCGAACTCTTAATGGTGGTTGATTCGCTGGTGGTATACACTTAAAATAACTCAAATGCAAATCTCAACCAAATGCCCTTAACCAAGGCAAAAGGTCAAAAGTTACACAAAGATAAAATATGTTGCCTCATGTTCAACTCTTTTTGATCTAAAATGTGTTGCAAACTCTTGTGATCGGTGAACACCGTACACTTAGTTCCATATAAATAATGTCTCCAGATCTTGAGAGCGAACACCACTGCTCCAAGTTCCAAATCATGAGTTGTATAGTTCTTCTCATGAATTTTTAACTGGCGTGATGCATAAGAAATCACCTTTTCTCTTTGCATCAACACAGCGCCCAAACCTTTCTTTGAAGCGTCGCAGTATGCGATGAAATCTTCGCTTCCTTCAGGTAATGCAAGGATTGGTGCACTGCATAACTTCTGCTTTAACAGTTGAAAAGCTGCTTCTTGTTTATCGCCCCCAAACAAACTTGAACCTTCTTATGGAGTAAGCATAGTCATTGGTTTGGGCGATCTTTGAAAACCCATCAATGAATCTTCGATAGTATCCAGCAGAGACCTAAGAATGACGAATCTCCGTCGGTGACATTAGGAAGGCCCTACTCCTTAATGGAATTCAATCTTGGCTGTATCCACATGAATTCCTTCACTATCGATCACATGACCGACGGAATTATACTTTGAGGAATCCAAAATTCACATTTGGAAAACTTGGCATACAACTCTTCCTTGCTTAAGCAATTCTAAGATTATTGCTTAAGTGTACTTCATGTTCTTAGCTTTCTTCGAGTAATCAAATATCGTCAATGGAACAATCACGAATTATCCAGATATGGTTTGCATACCCGATTCATAAAGTCCATGAATACGGCAGTGCGTTTTGGTCAAACCAACGGCATAACTAGAAATTCGTAATATAGCCATAACGAGTTCTGAAGGCAGTCTTCAGAATGTCTTCTTCTCGAACCCTCAATTGGTGATAACCTGACCTTAGGTCGATTTTCGAGTAGACACTCGACCCTTGAAGTTGATTAAATAAATCATCGATTCTGGGGAGTGGATAACGGTTTTCTTCAACTGTCAGTTGTAATTCCCGATAGTCAATGCACATCCAGAATGATCCATCCTTCTTCTTGACAAACAAGACCGGAGCTCCCCAAGGTAAGGAACTGGGTCTTATAAAGCCTTTGTCGGACAGCTCTTTCATTGCAATCCGATAGACTTCTTTCCTTTCGGAAGGCGCCAATTGATAAGGTGCCCGTGCTATAGATGCAACACCAGGTACCAAATCAATTTGAAAATCCACTTGTCGAGTCGGAGGAAGACCCGGCAAGTCCTCAGAAAATACTTCGGGAAAGTCTCGAACTATTGGTACGCCCTTAAGTCGCTTCTTCTCTGACTTGTCTTTAACCTCCTTTGCAGTGACATGTGCCAAAAAGGTAGGAAATCCTTTTTGCATGTACTTCTGCGTTTTCATGCACGAAATGAATTTTATCATGTCGCCCCAACTTTTTTTTTTCCCCGGGTTACTTCCGTCACCATGTATGATTAAGGTTTCATTTCCCCAGGGAATGTGGACAATCTTCTCGGCACACACAATGACCGCTTGGTACTTCGACAACCAATCCATACCGATTATAGCATCGAAACTACCAAGTTCTACGGGTATTAAGTTTATGTTGAATGGGTGATTTAGTAAATTCTCTAATGGCGAGCAAATTCGATAGAGAAATTGTCTTAGGGCGACTAGTAATGTTGGTCCTTGGCATCCTCGGCTTAGGATTTGGTATAAGATGATGCCAACTTTATAGTAAGACGGAGTGAAGGTCTGCTTAGTTGATATGGTTACAATATCGATTTCCCAAGAGTAAACG
Source organism: Tanacetum coccineum (assembly GCA_026074375.1). NCBI lineage: Eukaryota > Viridiplantae > Streptophyta > Magnoliopsida > Asterales > Asteraceae > Tanacetum > Tanacetum coccineum. The sequence goes on along the minus strand of BQNB010068573.1, from coordinate 31,288 downwards.
CTTCTATAATACGCACTCAAAAACATGATATAAGTAAGAAAACTGTTTTCTAACAAGATGGGTTTTAGAGTGACTACTCTCTAGCAACGGCATGGGTACCAGTCTGAATTATAAAGTTGACTCAGGCCATTTATAACTTGGAGGGACAAACATGCATTGCTCATTTTCGTCAAAATAGCGTTATAATTTCACGATATTCGTGAGAGTAGTTTGTAAGAGTAAATAAGGAACCTAAGTTAATATTGATGAAATTCTCATAATACGATAATTGGATAGATAATTTGAAATCATTCGTACAACTGAAATTTTTAAGGGAAATACAACGAGAACTCCTAAGAAGATAAAGTCTAAGATAGTTTCAACTTAGGATTTATTAGGCAAAAGAACAACATTTCTCTTCTAAGCATTGATCTATCTTTAATGTTTTTAGGGTCTTGATCGGTTTCCCCTTCTCTTAAGGCATGCACCGCTCCACGTGCTCCAGCACCTCTAGTTTGGTTTTCATGGTGTTCGGGGTTTCTTTCGCTCTGGGGTAATCACTCCTGCAGTGCCCTTGATTCCCACATTCATAGCAATAGCCTCCGATAGAATTTGCTACTTCGCTGGGCTACAACTCGTTCAATTAACTCAATTACCTCTCATCCCTTGATTTAACCAGTTGTCATCATTTCGTAAAAATCACGAGGGAGCCAAAATGTATATTGAAGTTTTCAATCCACCGGAAAATCCAAGACACTAGGATCGTGATCCCAACAAGTAGGTAAGGTGAGACCACGTTATGCGTAGATATAAGATAACAGCAACCATGGCATAAATAAATCCCCATCATACAGTAGCATGATCATAACCAACACTTAGGTTTATACTTAATATACATCGTTTACCAATGAGTAACAGAGTACAAGCATTTTATTAACACACCCACCGAGTATTACTCAAGTTTATGGAAACAAAATAAGCCTACACATGACAAATCTATTTATCCATGGCCAGGGTGCCCTCAAATTCGAGATGCTAGACCCTCTTATTATCTTTAAGTGACTCAACATTCTCTGGTGGTGGTGATGATGAAGGTAGTGCAGCAGCAAACTCGGTAATGCCTGCCATTAGTAAGATGTGGATCGTGGAGTAAAAAAAAAAAAAAATGGTGTTTAAATAGACATCCATACATAACGGATTGTGGTCTTCAAAAGACAAGATGATATAGTGTGGAGAGGTGGGTGATGTAGAAGTAGACTCATCAGTCTCAAATGCCTCTGTATTCTTAGCTTGAGGGGACAAGATCATCTGTAGGTACAGCAGAAGGGTCAGCCGAAGCTAGGTGCTCCTCCTCCTCCTCGTCCTCCTCATCCTTCTTAACATCATCATCATCTTTGGCATCATCAGATGATTCATTATCATAATTGTCTCATCCGTCGGCAGGATGGTCAGCAGGATCCTCCTCAGGGTTCTTCCTTATCCCTTCCCGATCGAAAAAGTCAAACAATGTAAGCCTGGTGGAGTAAGGGTTGTTAGGTGAGTCATCAGCAGATAGAGGCTGATCCCATCATTGGTCCCTCCTAGCTTCCTCACAAGAAGCTTACTGGAATTCTATGGCTCAGAATTAAGATAAAAAAAACAAATAAACCCAAGACGCGTAGGTAAACCGTCGATAATGAAAACTAACCTGCTTTGCAACGAGCGAAAACTTAACTTAATATAAATATACTATATAAGTTGGTATGGTAAATATGTAGTAATTCACTCCATGGCATAAATGAAGGATGGTAAGGTATCATATCGATAGCTTAATGTTTAGGTAGCGCATAGGAACCTACAGAGCTATCGTAACTACAGTTGCCTAAAGAAATATTCCCCTATTTATATAAATAACTCTTATATAAATAATTGTAGAGTTGTGCGAAAGAATGCAAACTCATCTTTGTATATATACAATATACCCTCATAGTAATATACGTACTATAATATAAACACGTATATCAATTATGAATGCATCTAGTCCCCACTCAACGCATATCAACTAGTGTGTCCCATAAAAATAAACCCTTTTTATAATGCAATTGTTTGAAAACGGTTATAGTCCAGAGGGAAAAAAGGGGGGGGGGGGGGGGGGGTTTAGTAAAAAAAAAAAATGGGGGGGGGGTGGGGGGGGGGGGGGGGGGGGGGGGGGGGGGGGGGGGGGGGGAAAAAAAAAATTAATTATTATATATTAATATATATAACAAAAACATTTTGACCTGGTTCTCTATAACCTTGGCTCTTGATACCAATCTGTAACACCCCCAAATTGGGTCGCAGCGGAATAAGGGTCCGGGGCGTGTTACTTCAAGATCATAAGCAACCAAGATAATATAAGGAAACGACACAAAAAGTCGTTAAATATGATACATTGGATTTAATTGAAAGACTTAATAAAATACAATAGCAATATACTTTACTTGTTCACTGTTGAGTATTACAAAAGTTGTCAATACATTTCCCAAAATATGATGCACCTAAATCTTTAAGCGTGCAATCCAAAATGTAACCCAATGCATCCCTGGCATCCCATGCCTATTGATCTCCTGAAAACATTGCTTAAAAACGTCAACAAAATTGTTGGTGAATTCATAGGTTTGATAAATCATAATATGTAGGACCGCAAGACTTTTTAGGATAATACAACCATGGCCAAACTCACAAAAACAAAGATTACATTTGACACTAGCCCCATGCCACCTGAAGCTCGACAATCTTTCTTGCAATTAAACTATATATTGCAATTTACGCCCATCCGGATGTCTACCCTAAACATCCAAAATTCGACATGCTATAACGTTCGTTCCTGGTGATAGCTAGTCACCCGAACGGGGAGGTCGTTTCCCGAATAGATCTATTAAATAACATTCGCGCTCACATAATGTAATTCCCAACTACATCTATGCAATTGACAGTTGCAGACATGGACTTAATTGGTTTATTAGCAACATTAGGCAAACATGTAATCAATACTTGCGTCCAATTTGTAAAACAAAGCATGTTTCCACCCCATAATTATAAATCATTGAAATCGAAAAAATGTGGGGACTAATGAACTCCACCTTGAGTTCAGATAATCCAAATACCGCAGATAAAGCGTCACGTAAAGATCGAAAGCAACTTTCAACCAAAATTATCATAGTTCGAATAAGTACCAAGACCTTGAATCTAATTCTTATAGTTGACTCTTAAAGTCAACTGCACCTTGTCAAATCTCTTCATACAGTTGAGCTAGGTTATGATATCAAGTTTTAAATAAGTTTTAAGAATTAGATAGTAGAAATATAAAGTGTAGAGTTTATAAACCTTGTCTAAGCACCAGGGCAGGTTTAGAGTTTAAGTGATAATAGATTCTAGAGATTATTAGCATTCTAGGTTTCAAAACTAGTATTTGTAGATTTAGTAGTACTAAGTGAGTCAGTTTATAAGTTTTTACTTAAAAATTTTAACCTGCATTTAAGTTCCTTGCACACTGCACCAGCAACAACAGCCAATGCTGTTGTTTGTTCAAAACAGTTTAAAAGTCTAAAAATTTGCACTTTTTCATCTTAATTTCCTTGTTAATCTTGTTAAAGCTTAGCCAAAGTTTGTTTAGATATTTTTAGTATACATATTAAGCTACAATAAACATCTTTTGTTTTTCATTATCATCAAGTAATAAGCTCATAATAAGCCAAAGTCTAAAAAGCTAGTTAAAAGCTTACTTTCTGTAACAGAATCATAGTGCTTATTTTCTAGCTTATTCTTTTGTCAAAAGTCCAAAGTGTCTTTATTAAAGTTGTTAATAATAAGCTAGTCTATAAGTTTGTAGTTTTAAGTTTTTTCTGAATCTCACTTTTTAATAAGCCAAAAATAAGCTGAAATCGTAGGGTCTATTTTGTAATTAGTTGATAGTTCAAGGTTACCCGTTTCTATTGTAGTGTAAATTTACTAAAGTTTGCCCGCCTACCCTGTTCTTTCCCTTTTTACCATTTCTACCCTGTCTTTCTTAGAAAATTAAATAGATTTAAATTTTAGAAATTAGTTTTAATAAATTTAGGGTTTGAGTTTTAATTGAACAAATTAGTGCACAATTAGTTGATAAAATTTGGGGCTTTTTGCACCATTGAATTTCTGCACCATTTTAGCTTATTAAAATCATTTTTCATTTTTTTTAAAATCATCTTTTGATTTCTTTTATGAAAACCATAATTAAAATAAGTTTATGAAAATTTTATTTAAATTTATTTTTACACTTAAAATTATTTGCATTATTAACTAAGGTGATTCTATTGTTTTAAAATGATTGGTATAAGGTTATGAGGGAAAGTTTCTTTGGGTAAAAATCGGTTTTGGTACAAAGGTTCTTAATCTTTTAATTAATGGGTCGTGGTACGTGGTATTATTCGTTGGGGGTGTTTCTAGAAATCGTTGATGTGTTTGTTAGGTCGGAGGTTCGTTCTTCTTGTCGACGTTTACATTCGGTTGATTTTTTTCTTTTTGGAATCGTGTGATTTTTGGGTCCATACCAATTGGTGCATGTGAAGTTTGAAATTTCCTCATGGCGTGGTGCTAGAGTTGATGTTAGGACGTATCTTCTGGGTGGTGCGATTGATAGTAGCGAAGCGAATGGAATTATTCGCGATCCCAAGTTGGAATTAGAGAATTCTCGTTTTACTTTTGATTTAGTACCTCTTAGTTATGAGAGTGTTGATGTAGTCGTAGGAGAGAATTGGTTGTTGAGACATAAGGCTGAGATGGTATGCCACGAGAAGGTAGTTAAAATGCCTTGGTAATTTGGAGAGTGCTTAAGGTTCGGGGAGAAAACGAACTAAAGAGGATACGAGGTCTCGTAGGAGTACTAAGAAAGATGAGATGAGATTATGTGATATCTTTGTAGTATGTGATCCCTCTAAAGTGTTCCTAAGGAATTAGTAGGTTTTACGTCGTAGAATAGGATTTCGTATGGAATTAGTACAAGGAGCGACGCCGATTTGCGAAGGCTCATGTCGTTTGACGTCTTTAGAAAAGCAAGAGGTCTGGAATGATTGCAGGAGTTGCAAGGTAAGGGTTGGTTCGAATGGTAACTTGTTGTGGGAAGCGTCTGTATTGCTTGGTAGGAAGAAAGGTGGGTAGTTTGGAATGTGCATAGATTATCTCGAGAAGAGTGAGATAGAAAATTCGTATGTGATGTCACCAATGGAGGGTGCACGGGGATGACGTAGCTAAGACTGTTTTTAGGATGCGTAATGGACACGTTGAAGTTTACGGCTATGCCTTTTGGGTTAACCAATGCACCAACGGTTTTCATGGTGTTAATTAGCCGAGTGTGCTGGCCGTATATAGACATGCTAGTTTAACGTATATATACAGTCGATATTTTAAACCGACACGAATCTAAGGAGGTGTTCGAGTCACATGTGAGATGATCGTTGAGTCATGAAGGAAGAGAAGATGTACGTGAAGTTTTCCAACAACGTGTAAGCAGAGCAAAGAGGAAGCTATCTAGATGTGGAAGGAATCAAATGGGTTATGAGCTGATCTTGGCATTGTCGGAAGGAGCAGACGATTTCGTAGTATATTATGACGCGCGAAGCAAGGATTTGGAAGCATGCTTGGAAAAAGGGAGAAGGTGATTGCTTGTACATCACGAAAAGTGAAGGTTCTTATGAAGGATTGCATGGATAACGTGGTAGGTTTTGCCTTATAATGCTAGAGGCATTAAGTGAACGAGACATGAAGAGTAATCTATACTGATCATGAATGTCTCCAACACACTTTCAATCAGAAGGATTGAACATGAGGCAAATATGATGGATGGATGTTATTTAGTAAGTTTGATTTCGAGGCCAAGTACCATCTGGGAAAGGCAAATGTAGATGTTGTACCGTGGAGTAGGAAGAAGGAGTGAATCCAAGAATGAGTTCGAGATAGATGTACGATGATACGATCTAGGTTTGAGAAAAGGATGTTGGTAGCATAAGATAAGATGTCCAAAGCAAGGAACGCGTCAACATAAGATGGTGTGTGGCTTGGACCAACGAGTATGAAAGGAGATAGAGAGTGGTTCATATTGGTTAGACAAGGTTCGGACCTCCATTTGGAGAGATGTAAGGACCTTGGCTATTGAAGAGGCGTATACGGCAAAGTATTCTATCCATCCAGGAGCGGATACGATGTTGTGTGGTTTTAGGTTAACTAATCGATGGCTGAGTATGAAGAAGGATATAGCTAGTTGCGGTAGTAAGTATTTAGCGTATTCGGAAGTGGAAGTTGAGTATCAAGGGTCTTCAGGATTGTTGCTACAACATGAGTTACCCAAATAGAAGTGGGAAAGGATAACTAAGGATATTGTTGTCAAGTTACCAAGTGTGAGTAGTGGATACGATGTGATTTGGGTGTAGTCAATGGACTGACTAAGTTACCCCATTCCTAGCTATGCTTAGGACAAGTATGGTAGATTTTAGAGGAAATTGAAATACTCACTTTTGTAAGATGAGTTTTTTTCCTAAGGTGGGGATTATCATTCGAGTATGGATGTGCTTCATTTGAAGCATTATGGAAAGGAATGTAGGTTACCCTTTTATGGGCCGTAACTGGAGAGAGTGAGTTGAATGGATCGAATTTGATACAAGAAACAACCAACAAGATAGTGGTAATACAAGAAAGGGTTGAGGCAGCCAAATTGTCGAAAGTGTTAGCTTGGTAGTAGTGGGAAACTTTTGAATTAATGCTAGTAGGTTATGGGTGGTTGAAGGTCTCACATTGGAGAGGTGTAGTACGTTTGGAAAGAAAGACAAGTAGAACCGAGTTATGTAGGAACATTTGAGATCTTTGGATATATTGGCCCTACAGTTCGGTTGAGAATTTCTGTCTTATGAGCTGAGTATCGGAAAATTTGATTGGGAGGTGCTGAAAGTTTGAGTAAACGGAATTTGCATGGATTTCTTTAGATACGTTGTGCATTTTAACTTCTTATATCTGATTTCAAGACATTTCTTGTTTGATGAGTTGGCGAGGTTAAGATTAAAAAACACGTTGTTACAATAACTTAGGGTGTGCTTGATGAGTTTTATGTATTGTCGAGCGAGGTTAATGTAGTGGGATGCTTCTTTTCGATTGGGGTTGTCGTGTTGCTAATTGGCACCTTGGTGGGGGTAAGCAATTCATTAGCAGTGGATTTCAGATTGTGAAAGTTAGTGAGTTTTAAGGTTGACATGGACTCTTTGTTTTGTCAAGGACACCGTTGATGTTGTGGAAGAGAGTGGTTCTATGAGTAAAAGCGTAGTTTCGATAGCATTAGTGAAGTTCGTTGGGATTGGAAGCGTGGTCCTGAGCTTATTTGGGTACGCAAAGGATCTATTGAGGTTCTAAGTGTCCTACATTTGTTTTTCGCATAGTGCTAAATGCCTCGAGTAGTTAAGTCTCGGGACTGTGATTTTTCAAGGTGGGGTTTTTCGGTGACAAACGTGGCTTGAGAAGGTTGGTCAAATCCGTAGTGTTGACCTAATTATATGTTCTATAAGTTATGGGTTATGTGTTATATGTATTTATTACGTGTTTTATGTGTTTGTGTTGGGATATGTGAAATTGAATAATCAAAATCCATTGAGCTGTGACCGTCTCATTTGGGATTGGATTGTGTTGGATTTTGTAGATTTCAATTTCGTTCACATTTTGGTCACTAGGAAGTGTTTTTGGTGATTTGAAGCGTTTCGCGTTAATTGTGTAGTAATTATATCGTTATACGTATTTATGTTTAGGTAACATTTGGAGGAGATTAGGTTATAGTAGTTAGAATAAGATGAAATGAAATTTCTATTTGTGGTAATGTTAGGTTTAATAAAAAATGAAAAGTTACATTATTTTTAAAGTTAGTAATTGCGTTGACGATAAAAAGGTTTGCTAAATAAGCTTAGGTTTTTTATAAAAAAACATATGGTAAAGCAAACGAATTAAGTAATTAAATAAAAAATAAATATAAAATATATATATATATATAGTAGGGGATCGGCCGGCCCAAAAAGAAAAGGAAAAAAAGAAAGGAAATCCAAGCCTAATTAAACTAGAACTCTAATTAGGAATTATCTAGGATTATTCTAGAGGCCTATAAATACAAAATAAAATCCCATAACCCTCTCTCATATACTGTTCGACCGATCCAAGAGAAAAAGATGAAGAGAAAAATTTAGGGTTTTGATTTTGTGAAGGAAACAAGCTTTAAGGTATGTTTAATTAATCCTTGTTAGTTATTAATCATTAATTCATGTAATAATTATTATGATGGAATTAGGGTTTTGTAAAATCAGTAAATTAATGATATAATAATCATGTTATAATGATTAGGGTTTAATTAGAAGCTTATGGATGTAATTGGTTAAACTTAATTCGCGTTAGAATTTGATTTGGATTGAGGCAGAATTAGGGCTGTGTTGTTCGGCCATTATCTCAATGATGGTAATAGTTTTTGTCAAGTTTCCGGTGCCTATAACGTAGCTCAGAGAGTCTAGTTTTCAGAACATCCGGCCTCGAAGGTTTATGAGGTCGGGAAGTCATTCAAACATTGGTTGCAAGAAAAGTTGTCAAAGCAGTAAATACGGGTCAGATTTAGGTCAGATTACGAGGTATAAAACCCCCACTTAAAATTCGAATTTAGCTTATCCCTTTTACAGAAGTCAATTTCTATGTGTCTATTAAACTTCCATAAATTTTTAGCCTCTGATTTGTTGTCTAAGTATGGTTTTTAGGGTCATACTTTTTAGTGTGCAATCAGATCCGAATTGGGACTGTTTTGAAGTTTGATTTTCTTAGGAGTACTTGTGCATGTAAATGGCTCTTGGGAATCATAAGGTAGTTAATATACTCATAAATGAACATAGGTGATTTTTGGTATGAATTATGTAGGTCATTAAGTAGAGGTTTTGAGTACGTTAAGTCGCGTCAAAATTCAGCGTTTTTGGGTAAATTGTAAGACTTTGAAATAATGTGTAAACGAATTGGTTAATGTCGGGCATGGTGTCGGGGTGACCCATGAGTGTTTTATAAAAGAAAAGGAAAAATAAAAATAAGAAGAAAAATATTTTTGGATTATATATTTTTTTATAAGAACGAAAATAAACTTTCCGAAGAAAGGATCTTCAAGGCTCGAACACGAACATTCCCGTAAAAATCGCTACACCTCTCCCCGGCAACGGCGCCATTTTGATAGTCGTATAAGTATATAGTATTTCCCATTTGATAAGAAAATTATTTTAGGAAAAATAATAGTCTATCTCCGAGTGTCGTGTCCACGGCGAGAGATGAATGGAAATCTACGTTCAAGTTGTGAATCGAGCTTGATTGTCATTCAAGTTTTTGGTTTTGGTCTTAAACTATTTTTAAGCTAAAAATTAAACTAATATTAATTCTAAGATTAAAAACTAAAAGTTTAAACTAAAATTGATCTAAAAGATATAAATGACAAATATGCTTGCTAAGTGACGTGAAAAGTTAAATCGCGTAAACTGAAAATGATCATACAATGTAAACAGGCATTAAACGATTAAATGTTTGTATCAAGCAAGTGTTATATGATTATTATGAGGATATTAATGACTATTGTTCATTTTATTTTGTATTGGCTACGTAAATTTCTTACGTATTCATAATAAAATACGTTTTGGCATACCGGACAGTTCTAAAAACCTTTCTAGCATAAACAAATACCCACGATTATACCCAATACTCAAAATATTAAAAATAACATCATATATATATACAAAATGCCGAAATTTTTGAGATTGGACCAAGAGTCATCATATTACATAATATCTAGTATTAACATAAAGTTAACTCTTAAACATTTTCCAACTTGTCATCTTAACTTAAACTAGGTTAGAAAGTAACTAGGGTTAGTTAACAAGATATTTATCTTATAAATAAGCATCATGCATGGCTATTGTTTACAATCTTCTATACTTACATAAATACTTTCTTTTTGTTCTATCTTTTCTTCTCTAAATCCCAACGGCAACAATTGGCCATAAAAAAATCCATACTTTGATTTTGTAAAATCATACAACCCTTTACACAACATACTTAAGGTATTCTAAGGTGTTGGGAAGCATTGGTTCATCATTTTCAAGTAATAAGAAGAAAAAGGAAAGATTAGGGTTTTGAAAACCTAATCTAGGGTTATAAGCTTGGAAGCTTTATTTTTGAATCTAAACACGGGTTTAGAACTTATTTCACATCTCTTACACCATTACTAAGGTTTTCTTAAATCCTTTATACTTTTCTTTCTTTTCGATGTTATGTTTTCTTGTTAAATATAGCTATATTCCACTCTATGACTTTTAAATGTATAAAATGGATTTTTATTTGAGTTTATCAATTTATACACTTATTCTCATGTCCTAATGTTATAAGTATCATGGAAAAGTAAATATAAAAATATGTTAACTTATAGTTTAAGTATAAACATGTTTAAAGGCTAATTAGGGTTTTATATTGTTCTTAAACTTCACTTGTGAAATAATGAAAGTAAAAGGGTTGATATTTGTTACAATGTAAATTATTTGGACTAGGATGATATTAGACTTTTATTATATAGGCCACATATGTAAATATGGTTTAGAGGTTTTATAATAATCTTAATAACTTAATAAGTTCATAAAACAAGGTTTTATAAAGAACCACAACATGAATACATAGGGGCTGTACCAAATTAAATTGTTGGACAGTAGGGTATGATTTTTTATAAAAATAATACGCTCGTGACGATTCCATAATGATAAGGAACTTGAAAAACCGATCTATAAACGAAGAAAGATACGTTAAAAACGAGTTTACGATATAAAAACTTTATAAAACGATTTTTATAAAAAAGTTACTATTCATTACAAGCAACTTTTACTTATATACACCTCTAAAATATGATATAACTTTTGATTACTGAGATCGTACACGAAAGAATCGTAAAAAACGGAACTATAACGAATAAACTACGACGTTTTCGATATAATTAAAGTGTATTAAAAGTAATTGTTATAATCATGACAGCTAAAAATCACTATTCATCAGTGGATAAATTTGTGAGATATTATAAATCTTTTAATAACGTGAACGTACTCGAAGGAATCACTAAAATCGGAGTTAAAACGAATAAGTTATCGCGGACTACAAGTTTACGTAATTAAACCAAAACGACAAATGAGCTGTCATGGAACAGTAATTTTACTATTCATCACAGAATTTTTAAAACTTTAAAATGTAATATTTTGATCGCTCGTCTTACTACGAAGACGTGGACGTAAGAAACACGAGCAACGGGTTTAAAACGACCAAGTTAGGTCATTTTTACGAAAAGTATATTTATAAACGTTTTCACTTTATAAATACTATTTTACAAAAATGATTAGTCGGTGATTATGCTATATAGAATATTGATGGTTAGCAAGGCTATATACTTGGGAGTTTAATATGGGCCTTCTTCGGATGGCGTATCGATGAGTTGTTGGATTTACGATTTAAAGTGTCCTAAACTCCTCGTACGTCATGTCATGACCTCTTTATTTATGATAGCCCGAACGATAGTATGATGTAACAACTATAAGATTATATTCGATGTTAATTAAAGTACTCAGTACTTATACAGCCTTAATTTAAATAGGTTGCATTTATCGTCTTGTGTGACGTTTTATCTGAGATTATTTGAGCTATTGTACTCAAGGTGAGTTCACTAGCCCCATTTTTACAGTTTTACTGCGAAATTATTATTATTTGGGGTGAGACATGCTTTGTTTTTTAAATGGACGCAAGGTGTTGAATGTATATGATATGTGTTGCCTAAGTAGCGATAACCCTCCTGAGCCCATTATTCATGAACTGTTAATTGCATAGATGTAGTTGTGAATTACATTATGTGAGCGCGAATGATATAAATAGATCTATTGGGGCATTACCTCCCCCAGTTTGTGATGAGCTAAATCTACTTGAACGATCGTTCACCATGTGGACGTGGATGTTGCGGGTTACAACATCTGACGGGCAAAATAACTTGTAAAATAGCAATATAGGTGAGCTTCGGTGTCATGAGCTTAGTGCCAACAATATCTGGTTTTGTGTTGTTGGCATATGTTGTAAACATCACGTGAAAGTCTTGCGGTCCTGCATAATTTAAATACATAAACCTATGAATTCACCAACAATTTTGTTGACGTTTTAAGCAATGTTTTCAGGAGGTCATTAGGCACGAGATGCCAAGGATGCATTGGATAATGTTTTGGATTGTACAGTTAAAGACTTATGTGTATCATGTTTTGGGAAATATATGTTGTCTTTTGTAACATGAAACAAAGAACAAGTAAAGCTATAAGCTTTTGTAAGATATCTTTTATTTAAATCCAAATTATCAGTTTAAACGACTTTTGTGTCGTTCTTATATTTATCTTGTGCTGTTGCTTCTTGAAGTAACCAATGCCCCGGATCCTTATTCCGCTGCGACCCTTTTTGGGGTGGGTACAGATTTGGTATCAAGAGCCAAGGTTATAGAGAACCAGGTCAAGTACTTTGCTGGACTATAACCATTTTCAAACATTGTCATACTTAAAAAGGGTTCTTTAGGGGTATTATTATTACAAATTATTGCTATAGTCGGTTTGGCTATGTACATCGCTTAACTTGATAGATGTCGTTAATAATATACTACGTATTAAGGATGTTATTCTTATATCTAATCATAATTATATAAGCTAATTTTTTGATTTCAGATACGATCATGTCAGATTCTGAGCACTCTACTATTACATACACATCAGTATCGGAGGATGATTTATACATGGGGTCACCAGGAGTCGAGGTACCTATTTATGAGGGACCACCATCACCAGATTATGTGCCTGGCCCTGAGGAGCCAGAGCAGGCACCACCTTCACCTATCTACCCATTCCATTTGTTCCGGTGATTGTTAACCGAGCTTCTTACCGGTCAGACGATGAGGTATTCCCGGGACTGGGAGCAAGCCATGATGGCTGCTGACTCACCTTTCATCAGTCACCAGGGTATTGCCGGAGTCCGACCTGAGGAGGACCCTAGTAGGTGGATGACGAGGAGGTATCCTGAGGGGAATCCAGCCCGATATTTTTCGGCTGACAGAGGAGATGATGTATGATGAGCACTTAGCTCCTGCCGAGCTGACCAGATGTTTCTTATTCAGCTGTCAGGACCTCATACATTGCTTATCGGCGCACGGCTTGGATGTCCATCCGAACGCCAGGCGCTGACACTTTCCTCTCCGAGGAAGATGCTGAGGTTTATTAGCCTTACCTACTCCACCACATCACCTCTCTCTCCATATTTTCATCACACTTCCTCTGATTCCCTCTCCAACAATTACTATACCTCCACCACACATCATCCCTACTTATGCTGAGGGTTCTCTGGGATCCGAGCGGGGCAAGAGGGGGGGGGGGGGGGGGGGGGGGGGGGGGGGGGGGGTGGGGAGGGGGGGGAGGGCCGGGGGTGGGGGGGGTGGGGGGGCGGGGGTGGTGGGGGGGGTGATGCTGGGATTAGACGGTGAGCAGGCGCTACCCCATCTCCGATTATGAGGGGGGAATCTGGAGATACCCGAGATGTGGTTACCGCTTCGTAAGAGGCTGTGTCGTACTACTCCTGGTCCTAGATGCGAGGTCGGGGAGAGTTCGGCAGCTGGTGCTGCTCGGCAGTTTGGACCTACTACAGCTGAGGCAGACCTTTATGGATTTACTGATATGTTAGAGGCCGCTTCAGGACGCCCGATGTCCAGAGAGTTAGGCTATGGTATTAGGGATACTTGGGACGATCTTGTTGAAGCCATCCAGGAGATTGCACCGACCACCCTAGAGGGGGTCAACCAGAGAGTTATTGAGTTTGTCTTATACTGTTGTCGAGGAGATGAGATCATATATTCTCAGCTAGATGATGCTTCGGTATGACCGAGCTCTACTTTAGAGCCCAAGTCAACATCATTTGGAGAGTGATAGGCCTTCAATGTCGCACAGCCTCATTCTGATGGAGGTGGAGGCCTAGAAATTATCACGTCTGCTTGGGCACAATCGATGGTGTTTGCGATCAGACGCATCTCCGAGGGGATTTTACTTCGGATTCGGTCTTGACCCAGCAGTCCGCAGATCGTTGAGTTACGGGAGCAGAACCAGAGGAGACAGACAGTGATTTCAGAGCTGCTGAAAGCAGACTATCGGAGGCAGTGGCAGTTGTAGAGACCTGAAGATAGTGATAGAGCCTCAGGGCTCAGTTGACCGAGTGGGGCTACAGAGACCGCAGGGCCTGGCTAAGGATTGTCAGAGCCAGAGCTACCAGAGGAGGGGTAGTAGTATTAGACTAGATTTATGATTGATAGCTACTGTACAGTATTTTTTGTTTAAGTATTATGGGTTGTTACAGCTAGTCTGATGTATAGATCTTTATGTTGGTGACTTAGCTACTCCTGTAGATCTTTTGTTCATTATATAAGGCTACTTTGTCAGCTACTAAGTATTCGAGTATATCTCGGCTAGTATGGCTTTAGGTTATTTTGTCTTGTAACCTAGTTGTTATGATCGTTTGTATATAAACCAATCATGTATTATTTTCCCAAGTTATATATGAAAAGGTTGGATTATGTTTTATATGAAATCGAGTTTATTGTGAATAAATGTCGATTTGTTAATTTCAATACTGTTGTGTATTTCACCTTATGTTGTGATCTCGTTTTATTCATTATGTATACATCGGGTTATGGTTAAGATTTTTGAAATCTAACGGGTGTTATGTCTTTTTGCCTTGTGATTTAAGAAAATGGCCCCAAGAGGAAGGCCCACAAGAACCACGAGGTCAAGGCCAGTCACCGCAACTCCCCCACCAGTTACTACAACTCCACCACCTGTCACAGACCCTACTACCACCACCTCGGTCACCAGTGCCCAACTACAGGCCATGATCGACGAGGGTGTCAATGCTGTTTTAGCGCACGTGCTGCAACCCGATGGCGACGATAGCCCATACCCTCAGGAAATGGTGCAAGGAAGAATGAACGCATGTGCGGGGTGTGCAACCTATCAAGACTTCATGAAATGTCAACCCGTATTCTTCAGGGGTACAGAAGAAGTGGTCAACTTGACAAGTGGTTTGAGAGGTTGGAAAAATGTAGTTCCGCATAAGTATTGCACAGTGGAGATCAAGATTAGTTTGCCACTTGTACTCTTATGGGAACTGCTCTAACATGGTGGAACTCACATGCTAGGACAGTGACTAATGATGTTGCGTATGCAATGACGTGGTCTGACTTGAAAAAGATTTGATGATATACAACTAAATTATTGTCAATGAATGATAATCAAGAAAATTGAGGCCAGAGTGTGGAACTAAAGTACATAGGACCGATGTTTGGTAGCCTACACCAACGGATTCAGGAGTAGATTGCTGAGTGACAGGAGTTCCATGAAGAAGCTGACAAAAATTGAAAGTTGTCGGGGAATGCCCACCCAGTTTTATAAAGTGTTGTGGCATCAAAGCCAAAGACCATGCAGGAGGCTATTGAGATGGCAACTGACTTGATGGATAGGAGGATTAACACTTTGGCTGAAAACAAGAGGAAGTTGGAAGACACTCCTCGAAATAACCAAACCTACCAGCAGAACAAAAGGCAGAATACAGGCAGGGCTTATGCTGCCCGGGAATGGTGACAGGATAACCGTATGAGGGAATAAAATCGATGTCCAAGTGTAACTTTCAACCATCACGGTCCTTGTACACCAAAATGCACTAACTGCAGGAAACTTGGCCACCTGGCCAAGGACTGTAGGAGCCGGCCTGCGACTGCAAACAACAACAACCGCAATAACAATAATAACAACAACCGTAACAACAACAACCCGAGAGCCCAAGGGGCAATACAAATGCCATTGCTTTGTTTGAGTGTGGGATCCAGCACTCTCAGGAGCAACTGCCCAGTGGAAGACAAGAATAGGGATATGGTAGCGGTGTAGCAGGGTTATGCAGTGCGAGTCGCAGGGCAAACCCAGAATCAAAGTTGTGACGGGTACGTTTCTCATAAACACAACGTTGTGCTTCCTTTTATTTGATAATGGTGCAGATTGAAGTTTGTGTCTACTCAAATTTGAAGTACTTTGATTAATATAGCCCCCACTCATTTGATCATGGTTATAACGTTGATGTAGCTGATGGTAGCATAATTTGGGCGTTAATTATGTTATTACTGGGCTGCTAGTTAATTTCTGAACCATCCGTTTCAGTGATCTTAATGCCTGTTGAAATGGGTACTTATGACGTCATAATTGGCATGGACTGGTTGACGAAATACCAGGCCATTATTGACTGCGCTAAGAAGATCGTTCGTATTCCTTTTGGGAGCGAAATCTTAATTTTTCATGGAGACGGAAGTAGAAATAAAGCGGGACTCGATATTGAACATCATCGCGTGTACCAAGGCCAGAAGTATGTGCTACAAGGATGTCACGTCTTTTTGCACTATGACCGTCAAAGTGCTGGAGGACAAATCAAGGAAGAAGCAAACTTATGATGTTCCGATCGTCTAAAATTTCCCGAAGTATTTCCCGAGGACTTGCCAGGCCTTCCACCTACCAGACAAGTGGAATTTCAACATCGATCTAGTACCTGGTGCTGCACCTGTAGCACGGGCAACCCCCACCCCCACCCCCCCCCCCCACCCCCCCCACAATCATTATCGATTGGCCCCATCCAGAAATGAAGAATTGTCGGTTCAACTACATAGCTTTCCGACAAAGGCCTTTATAACGACCTAGGTCGACCATGGGGAGCTCCGTCCTATTGTCAAGAAGAAAGGATGGATCGTTACTGGTTGTGCATAGATTTTCGGGAACTATAACAAATCTAACGGTGAAGAACCGTTATCCACTACGAGAATTGATGACTTATTCGTCCATACTTCAAGGAGAGTGTTTACTCATAAAATCGACATAAGGTATGGTTATCACCAATTGAAGGTTCGAGAAGTAGTCATTCTCGAAGACGCCTTCAGATAACTTCGATTATGACATACGAATTCAAGTCATGCCGTTTGGTTTGACCATCGCACCTCGCTGTGTTTTTGGACCTCATGAACCGAGTGTGCAACCTTATCTGGACAAATTCGTAAATTGTCTTTATTGACGTTTTTTGATCTTTCCAAGAGCAAAGCAAGAGCATGAAGAGCATATGAAGATTATACTGGAGTTGTTGTTGAAAGGAGGAGTTGATGCATAATTTTCTAAGTGATGATATTTTGGTTCCCAAAAGTACAGTTTCCTCGGTCACGTGTTTGATAATAAAGGCATTCTCGTTGATCCTGCCAGATCGAATCGTAAGATTTGGGCATCTCCTAAGGATACCAACGGAGATTCGTCTGTTTTTGAGGTTCGCCTGGGTATTTTCGGCGTTCATTGTAGTGGGTTTTCAAAGATTGTGCCAACCAATGACGAGATCATCCCAAAGAAGGTCAAGTTTGAGTGGGGTGATATAAATACTGGCAGCGTTCCATTATTTATACGCAGAGTGGTGTAGTGTCACCATTTCATGGCTTTACCAGATAGGAATGAAGATTTCTATAGTTAAGGCGTTGAGTTATAAGAAGGGTTTGGGCGGTTGGTATTGAGGCTAAGAGAAAAGGTGATTTCTTATGCTTCACGCCTGTTTTATGTTCCATGAGAAAAACTTAACTACTCATGCATCTGGAACCTTGGAGCAGTAGTGTTTGCTTGTAGTTTTGGAGACACTTTCCTGTATGGGGATACCAAAGTGTACAGTGTTCACTGATCAGAAGTGTTTTACTGCATATTCTTTAATCTGAAGGAATTGAACATGAGACAACGCCGTGGTTAGAGTTGCTGAGTTGATTACGATTTACGATATTCGTTATCAACCCAGGGATGGCAAATGTCGTTGCATGATGATTTGAGCAGGATAAGAACGGGAAACCACGTTAAGAGTTCGAAGCTTTAGTAATGACTATTGGCTGGATCTGCTAAGCAAATCTTAAATTGCTCAGACGAAGCAACGGAAACCAGAAAATACTCAAGAGTGAGGATGTTGGAGGGTATGCTGATTGAAAATGCTAAAAATATCCTGAGGCAATGAGAACAGAAAAAGGTGGGACCTGAACGGTGGAACCCTATGCCTCTATCGGCAGGAGTTGGTTACCTGGTTATGGCGATTTACGGACTGTATATGCAATGAGTCCCACAAACGAAGTATTCTAATCACTCACAGGTTACGAGAAAATGTACCAGACGTAATGAAGCTATATTGGTGGCCCAATATGAAAGCTGATATCGCCACCTATGTTAGCAATGCTTGATCTAGTGATAAAGGTTAAGGTGAACATCAGAGACAATGGGTTTGTGGTACAACCGAAATACCTCAATGGATGGTGGGACCAATATGCGCTGGATTTTGTCACAAAGCGTCCTAGGTCATCACAGGGTATGAAACCATTGGAGTAATCGTTGACCGTCTTACAAAAGTCAGATATCTTGATTCCATGAAAGATACTGACCCTTTGGAGACAATCTAGCGAGATTTGTACCTGAAGAAGTAGTACAGGCATGGATACCGGTCTCAATTATTTGTGATCGTGATCATAGGTTCGATCGAATTTTGGAGGTCAACTTCAGAAAGCTTGGTACAAGTTTAGATATGAGTTCGGCATATATATCCGCAACTGATCGGACTAGGCGAGAGAACCATCAAATCACGAGGATATGCTTAGAGCTTGTGTGATCGTCTTTGGAATGGTTGGGTTAAACATTTGCCATGGTCGGTTTTCGTACAAATCCAGTTTCATGCTAGCATTATGGATGCACCTTTGAGGACTTTACGGTAGGAAAATGTCCGTTCCGCTGTTGTTGGGCGGACGGTTGGAGAAGTTAACCTACCGGTCCAGAGATAGTACAAGAGACGACTGAGAACAAGAGAATCATTCAAGTTAACAATGGATTGCAAGTAGCTGGGATAGACGAAAGTGCCTTGCTGATTTGAAGCGTAAGACGATGGAGTTGAGGTTGGAAGATAAATGTGATGCTCACGTTTCGACTTGGAAAGGGGTTTGTAGTTTTGGCAACGAGGGAATTAAATCCAGGTTTGTTGGACTTTCTTAGGTATAATAAAAAGGGTTGGAGGAAGTTGCACATACAAGCTCGAGCTTCCTGAGGATCTTCTCGTAGCTGAGAAGCGTAATACATACATTTACGTGTCCAACTTAAAGAAGTCGTTATGCCGACGAACCTTAGCCGTTCCGTTGGATGGACTTCATTCTGAATGACAAGCTTACCGTTTGTCGAGGAACCATAGAGATCAAAGATCGTGAAGTTAAACGGTTGAAGCGACTGCCGTATCCATTTGTCTTGGTTAGATGGAAACCCCAAAAGAGGTACCTGAATTACATTGGAAAGTGTAAGTCAATTCAAGAAGAAATATCCACTCCTCTTCACCAAGACTGCACCGTCATCAAGTGCTGTGTGATAAGCCTGAGACAAGCTTGTTTAAGGGGGGAGACTATCACCTCCTCGTATTTTAGGTCAATTGCTATGACATTATGTATTTCATTAATTTATTTTTAAGGTTTTTAGCGTTTACTCTTATACCGTAAACTTTAAGTTAAATCGCGTAAGCTGAAATGGATCCATACAAGTAAACCGGGCATAAACGATTTAAATTGTTTGTATCAACAAGTGTTATATGATACGATTATGTGGATAATTTAATGACTTTGTTCATTTATTTTATTGGCTACGTAAAATCTTTCGTTTCATATTAAAATACGTTTAGCATTCCCGGAAAGTTCTTAAAACCCTAATTCGCCTAATACAAATATCCAAGATTATACCAATACTCAAATTTAAAATTAAATCATATTTGATATATACAACATGGGAACATTTTTTGAGATTGGACCAAGAGTCATCATATTACATAATATCTAGATATTAACATAAAGTAAAACTCTTACAACATTTGTCTTTCAACTTGTCATGCTTAAACTTAACTAGGGTTAGAAAGTAACTAGGGTTAAGTTAACAAGATAATTTTATGCTTATAAATAAGCATGCTGCATGGGGTATTGTTTACAACTTATATATTAACATAAAAATTCAATTTTTGTTCTTCTTCTTATTCTTCTCTATATCCACGGCCAACAATTGGCCATAAAAACAAATCCATACTTTGATTTTGTAAAATCATACAACCCTATCACCAACATCTCAGTATTTCTAAGTGTGGAAGCATTGGTCTATCATTTTCAAGTAATAAGAAGAAAAAGGAAGATTAGGGTTTGGAAAAACCTATTAGGGTTGATAAGCTTGGAAAGCTTTATTTTTGAAATCAAACAACGGGTTGAACTTATTTACATCTCTTATCACCATTACTAAGGTTTTCTTAAATCTTTTATACTTTTCTTTTTTATGATTTTAAGTATTACAGTTAATATTGCTATATCACCACTAATGCTTTTAAAAGTATAAATGGATTTTATTTGAGTTTCAATTTATACACTATTCTTAATGTCCTAATGTTATATAGTATCATGGGAAAGTAAATATAAAAATATGTTAATTATATTTTTTTTTTGTTTAGTATAAAACAGTTTAAAGGCTAAATTAGGGTTTTATATGTTTCTTAAAACTTCACCTTGTGTAAATAATGAAGTAAAAGGGTTGAACTTGTTACAATGAATTTATTGGAATTGGGTTGATATTAGACTTTATTTTATAGTGCCCACATAATGACTTGGTTTCGCGGATCCTGATCCTTGAGTTTATTTATTTATATATATATATATTTAAAGGGTGAGTTTCGGCGAGTCAATAAGCTATAACCAAAAGCCATGAAGATAAGCCAGACCATAATAAGATCCACAATAAGCCGCGGCTTATTGGGCCTTATTGGGCCGTGGGTTTTATTAGCCCAAAAACAAACATAGAGCTTATAAAAATAAGCAAATAAGCTATAAGTACTTTTTTGTTACCAAAATAAGCTACAACAATAAGCTACAAGAATATGGTAAAAGAGGTAAATGACCAAAAGTACTCCCTTGGTTTTCCTTTTTCATGCCGTGAGCAATAAGCTCCCAAAACAAGCTATTCAAAGCTTTTAAATAAGATAGATAAGTAATAAGCTATGTAGTATATGAATGTTATTCAACCATCATGTCCAAAATAATAATATGGTCTTTTCTTGTGTCCCTTACCCTTAGTTCAAACCCAACGAACACCCCTTTATATTTATTTGCAAATTTTAAGCTTTTGATTTTTAGAAAATAAGCCGTACAACCAACATCTATGCATCATAAAACATTCGAAAGTACAAAAATATTTGAGAAATAGATAACTTACAAAGAGGGTTTTGAAAATGAGACTAAGCACTAAACCGACAACCTAAACGTTGTTTTAATGAACCCACGCCTATAGGAATTAACCCGGAAACACTCAAACTCTTATGTTTTTTTTATCAAAGTTGAAAAAATTATGTGTTTGTGTGTGTGTGTGTTGTGGTGCGTCCGAACCAAGTAAAGAGAGAAAAAAAAGAAATAAAACTATGATGTGTGTGAAAATGAATGAGAAGTGTGTGTATTTGAAAAGATATAAGACAAAAGGTTGGTACATGCATGAAAAAAAAGCCTTAAAATCAAGCCATCTTGGCCCTTGTGGGGCTCAAATCGGCTAGCACTTCTAGGAGGGATCCTAGGTGCATTTTAGCTCTTGTCGGGTTACTAAATGGTCTAAAATCGTGATTTAAATTGTGACCCAAAGTTTCCTAGTATTTTTAATGAATGTAAAAATGTTTTTAGATGAACTTTGACTATTTACACTATCGGTAAATAAGTTAAATTGCTTTAAATTTAGTATGGATCATTAACGGACGTGTCGGGACGCGTTGCTTGATATTTTAAGCCGTTTGTGGGAAAACTTCCCGGAGGTTGATCAAATATAAATATAATCATCTATAATGAGATAATTAAGGAGAATGTTAACACTAATGATTAAATAGATAATAAATAGATTATTGAAGATCCTGGAAATCGGTCTGACAGGAATAGAAAATGATAAAAGTCAAAGGACTAAAATAGAACATTATGAACTAGAAATCCGCAAGGATTACATTCTACCCCTCTTAAAAAGAATTTCGTCCTGAAATTCAACTAGTACTAGAGCTAAAGAGATGTGGGTATTTGAGTTTCATATGATCCTCACGTTTCCAAGTGAATTTTGGCCCTTGTTTCGAATTCCATCTAACCTTAATGATAGGAATCCTACTCCACTTCAGCTACTTGAACTCCCGTTCTAGAATCTCCACTGGCTCTTCCATAAAGTTCAACTTAGCATCAACTTGGATTTCCTCTAAAGGAATAGGTGTGTTGGGTCGCAATACCCAAATTCTTGAGGTTCAACTCATGAAAGTGGTCATGAACATCGTTTAGCTCCTCAGGTAGTCTTAGTCTATAGGCTATGGGACTGATCCTCTCAGTGATCTCAAATGGTCCAACAAACCTAGGTGCTAACTTGCCTTTCTTCCCAAAGCGTACTACACCTTTCCAAGGTGACACTTTGAGCAGAACATGGTCACCTACACTAAATTCTAAAGGTTTCCTTATCCTATCTGCATAGCTTTTCTGACGATCACGTGTAGCCTTACGTTTATCCTTGATCTGTGAGATCTTCTCAGTGGTCTCTTATAATATCTCATGCCCTATCAACTATCCTTCTCCAACTTCTTCCCATAGGATTGGTGAACGGCACTTTATCCCATAAAGTGCTTCAAACGGTGCACATCTCACACTAGAATGGTAATTATTATTGTAGGAAAACTCAACAAATGGAAGATGGACATCCTAACTTCCCTTGAAGTCCATGACACATGCTTTGAGCATGTCTTTCAAGGTTTGAATTATACGATCACTTTTACCATCCATTTATGGATGGTAAGCCGTACTCATGTCTAACCTAGTTCCTAATGCCTCCTGCATTGATCGGATATGATCGAGATTGGCACACCATGCCTCACTACGATTTCATTGAGGTAGAGTCTAGCTAGTCTAACCATCTTATAGTCTTCACGCATAGGTAGAAAATGAGAAGACTTAGTTAATGGGTCAACGATGACCCATATTCCATCATGCCTACTACTGGCCCTTGGTAATTTCGTGACAAAATCCATGGCTATTGATAACATCAAATATTTAATACTTTTTGGTGGCAAAATACCCTCTAAAATACCTGCAAATGTTTCACTAACACTCGAAAATGAGATATTTTCTGTTGTTTTGTAGTTTTCAGGTGAAATGCAGGAAAGTGACAAGAAACAAAGGAAACAGGACTTAAAGTGTAAATTCTAAAGAATGTTACGACATAACACCAAAAATGGTTACGCCGTAACATAAATTAAGCAAGTACGAAAATCAAGGAAGACTTTACGGCGTAACACCATATCTAGTTACGCCGTAACCCTATATTTGGAAGGAAATCTTGTCAAAGTTATCGTTACGGCGTAACACCTTATCTAGTTACGTTGTAACCATGAAGATCTATAAATATGGAATGAAGATCACGTACATATGAAAGTTATATAAAGGTTACGGTGTACCACCATATCTGGTTACGCCGTAACAGCTGCTTAATTATGGAATGCCGTGTAAGTTGGTTACGGTGTAACACCTTTACTGGTTACGCCGTAACAGGTTCGATATCTATAAATAGAGGCCTCATTTAAGTTATTCTGACATCACTTCCTCCACAGCCAATTGGAGAGGCGACAAAGACTTCCAACCTTCGAAGAATTCCACTTAGAGTCCAAAGGAGATCACACTTTACTTACTTTTTGTATTTAATCGTTCAAAATACGAATATTGTAAGAATTATGAGTTTTCAATATATGATTTCTTTTATTTCTTACTATGTTACCTTTACCATGAGCGGCTAAGCACTTAAAGTGCTGGCCTAGTTATGTACTTTTGTTATGATTGTTTCCTGTTAAATTATAGTTTCATTAGATATTCCTTGACTATCGTGTAACCATGGGTCTTGGTAGTACGGGTGGTTTGGACCTATCTTGCCCCATTAATAGATTATCTTATTATGATGGGATCCAATGGGTACTAGGGAGGATCTCTAACTCCTTACCTGGTGTAGGAACTAACCGGTCATCGCACTTATCACTCAATACTTAAAAAGCACATGAACTCTTTCAGAGGGGGGTTAATAATCTTAATAGGTTATTAGATATGTTTTGGGAATAGTTGGGATTAATCACTGCAACTTGGATAACCTACCTCCCAGATGATTCGAGACTGATTCGGAATCGCAGGGAGTATAGGATAGACTGTATATGCACATTCAAGTCTATCGACCTTAGAAACCAGTAATGAAACCATAGTTTGACATTGCACAGGAAATTGTCTTCATAACAATAGTAATGAAGTAACTAGGTTAGCACGTTTTCTCTCTTGATATCTCCTATCCTTTTAATTTCAGTTATTTATTTTATTGTTTTTCTATTTCTTTCAATTAAAATCAAAAACCATTTTCAAAACGTGACACTTCAAATTAAAACTAATTACACCTTAGCTCTTGGGACGACCTCGGATTTACCATTCTATACTACCTACGATCGGGTTCTCTGCCCGTTAGTGCGTCGTTAGGTAGATCGAGTTTTATAAATTTAAAACTTGATAAAAATATATTTTAAAAGAAAATACGCTTCAAGTTTTTGGTGCCGCTGCCGGGGAGCTAATACTTTTAGTTTTAAAATGAGAACAAGAAGAAGCAAAACAGGGACGGTTACTCCGTTTGCTATTCCGAAAAGACAATTTCGAATAAGAAGAGAGGTTTCGCCCACACCCATTCATAACATCTATACTTTTTACGAATCTGAGTCATCCGAGTCAGATACAGAAAATGTAGATATTGAAAGCCTAACCTTGGAACAATACCTAGCTCTCGACCAGAACAATACGAGAAGAAGATTCACCTGTCCTGATGACTCAACATTTGAAATTAAGGGACAACTTCGAAGAGAATTACATAAGATGTCCTTCTCAGGTGGTCTAACCGATAGTGCCATCGAACACATCAGTAAGGTACTTGAGATCGCTAGCATATTCAAAGCTCAGGAGTCTACTCTTGTACAAGTATTCCCTCTAATCTAGAAGGAATCGCTAAAAGATGATTCGAAAGAACATCGACCGAATATACAAAGAGCTGGAGTGATCTTAAGCAAAACTTCATCCAGAGATTCTGCCCTCCTGCGATGATATTCAAGCAGTTGAGTGAAATCCGAAATTTTAAGCAAGAAGATGAAGAATCCCTTTTTGATACTTGGGAAAGATATAACGACCTACTTTTCAAGTGTCCCTTTCACGATCTCAATGATCACCAAAAGGTAAACACCTTCTACAATGGATTAAATAACCAAACTCGACAAACTGTCGATACAAACGGTCTTATTCCTGGGTTGACGGCTTCAGATGCATTAAAGTCAATCCAAAATCTGGTCGAACATTCTCATAAATGGCATTGCAAGGAAAATTACACAACTACCCCTGACCCATTACGTATTATCACCGAAAAGCTAAAACTATTAAACTACAAAATGGAGGAGCTAACAGTAGATTTTCGCAAATTGAATACGGATGATGTCAGAAGTAGTTACTATGCTAAGGTGAAAAGCATAAAATCTAGCAAAATCAACTATGATAGGACCTACACTGAATCTAGCAATCGTCCAACCCACCTCAAAGACAAATTCGAGCAATGTCTGAAGGAATCTAGCGAAAGACAAGCAAACCAAAATGAGTTGATGAAGAAAATTATGATAAGTACCGATCTAAGTTTAAAGAATCATGATTCATCTATAAAAAGGCTAGAGCAAAAGGTAAATCACCTCACTCAGTTAATCTTCACACACAACCCTAAGCACACTCTGACGCCTAAAACGAAGACATTTGGTAAAAGAGTAAAAAGGCGCATCCTTGAGGAAAATACAACTCATGATAAACCAAAACAACAACTATAAAAAGTAGTTTCTCATGAAATCAAGGAATCACCCACACACTACTCCATTACCCGTCAAAATAAACTTCCTCAAAAAGAAACTGATCCCGGAAGTTTTATCCTTCCTTGTATTATCGAGAACCACTCCATAAGTAATGCTTTAGCTGATCTAGGGGTAAGTATCAACATTATGCCCTATTCGTTATTCAAAAGATTAGGACTAGGGAGCTTGAAACCAATTAAAATAACTATTGAAATGGCTAATAGATGCATGCAGTCTCCAAAAGGGATAAAAGATAATATTTTAGTAAAAATTCGTAACTTTGTTTTTCCTGTTGATTTCGTCATTCTCGACATCATGGAAGATGAAAATGTCTTGATTATCCTAGGCAGACCCATGTTAGCAACCGCTCATGCAAAGATTGATGTTTACGGTAAAAAGATCTCTCTAGGAGTTGGAAATGATCAAATAGTTTTTAATATCAATAAGAAAGAATCTCCTACCTTTATTTCTCCTATTTACATTATAAACAAAGTAGATAAAACGCAAGAATTAAATGATTTAGTCATGAATGACGAAAAGTTAAGGGACTTTAAAAATTACTTATCACCCGAATACGGAAGCCAAGATATAATTTCGCTCTCACCATCAGAATTAGCGGAAGACAAGGAAGAGTTTAGTATGACGCTCGGTGATCAAAGGATGAGCATGGGACTATTATAATTTGTTGATATAGACGACATGTGGGATGACCTAGATCCAGGGATTCTGTCCAATGAAAAAGCTACAACCGAATTTTAAAAAAGCAGTGACAGAATCCATTTACACAGCCTTGATAATTTATAACTTTCTTGCAAAATAGGGTTTGTTAGTTTTAACCCCTATTTCGTACCATAAACCCCTTTCAGCATAATATCCAAAAAAGCCTATAACACAATCATGAATCATGAAATATTGCATTCAGGAATTAACATGTTGGGACTTGCTAAAAATTTACGTGTGTTCATAGGAAACCACCAATTTTTAGTCGATTTCATCATCCTCAAAAACATTAGTGAATTTGTGGAAAAAGGATTAACCGAGGTTCTGTTTGGACAACATTTTAAAGAACAAATAGGACTAGTTGAAGATTGGGGTAAAGGAACACTTTGGTTTAAAATCGTTAATGATAAAACAATATTTCATATGCCGCGAGCCAAAAAAGCCTGTAGGAAACTGACAGTAAAACAACATAACTCAATAGGACCCCTATTAAAAGTCAATGATAAAGATAAGAAAAGAGGAATCCATAAGCCTGAAAAAAAGATTAAGGGATTTTACAGAGGTTGGCTTAGTTTGGGAAACGAGTACAAATATGATCAGGAAGTTGTAGACTGGATTCAGGGATGTATTGATGACGGGATGACGTAGAATGAACACGAGTCTAACTTAAAGACTCGTTAATAAACAAAAGTGCTTGTCGGGAGACAACCCGTCTTTTATTTAATAAAATTTCTTTTTGTATTAGTTGGTTTGCATGTTTCTTACTTTGTTTTGCAGAATACAGAAGCTAAAAGGCAATTCTCGAGACTGGCTTGACTCATATTCATTTCGTAACCTTGCTGAATTTGCAGCAGTTACGCCATAACCACTACAGTTACGCTTTAACCACTATAGTTACAACGTAACTCATTTCAAGGTTACGCCATAACACCTTAAAAACTTAAATTTTTTACCATTTGATTACGACGTAACCACTATGGTTACGTCGTAACCTCCTTCTGAAATCTTAAAAATTTAAGTTTTAAACATGTCTAAACCTTGTATACGTAAATGGACTTTGTGGGTATGTTCTCTGGAAGCCCTCACGAGACTAAACTCGTCCACTTGGGCCACCAAGTGGTTTAAAAGGCTTGTTGCATATGCAAATGCAACTGTGATTCCTACGAAAGTGAGTTAGGTTTGTATTTCCTGTACACTTCATAATTCTTGTAGAATGGTTTTATGCTTGGGTTTGTTTCTGTGATCACAGGGGATAAAGAGCTTGCGGGACGACGAAAATAAAGATTTCCGCCCAATTTCAAATTTCAAAGCAATGCTCAGGGAGTTTCTTGTCTTAATTATACTCTTTTCTTATTATTTCATTTCCTTAATATACAATAGGGACATTATACAAATCAAGTGGGGGGATGGGAGTAGAATTAATACTTGATGTATGTTTTGCCTTTGATTTTCTAGTTTTCTTTAAAAATTATGTCAATTTTAAATTTTTTGACAAAATATTCTTAAATAACTAAAATTAATCTTTGCCAAATGCACATTACCATTTATTATTACTTGGTGAGATTTAAGCTTAATATTCCGTTTCCATCATATTATTCAAAAATCCACCAAAATATTGAGTGTGCCGGTAGTATTGTAGACTTTAGAACTTGGCCTGTACATCATTTCGAGATCTAATTGATTAGCAGGAATAGATAGTTCAAGAAGGCAACACTTAGAAAATCACCCAAATAGCCTATATGTGTGCGTTTATCGACTTGTTACATTGACTTGTCGACCTCCCATGATAAACCTTTCTGTTGCACTCATTATTAGTGCAAGATACCCATAGATCACCCATGTTGAGTGAAGAATATTAGTAATCTTTAACAACAAGAATTAGAGAGAGAAAGTAGGAAGGAAGGAAGTATTTCTAGTGAGAGAAAGTAATAGAAAAGAAATGCATTAACTATGTGAAAAATACAACCAACCAACCACCTCTCCAAGGCATGAAGAGGTGCTTATATACTTACAAGGGGTGGATGAGCCTTGGCTTGATGGGCTTATCCATGGGCCTTGGTCTAACTACATATGTAAGTTTCCAAAAATTACTTAACGAGCTAACGACTGTTATCTATGGAAGTAACCGACACCTTCGTGTTCCTAACAATCTCCCCCTAAGGGAGGTCACTCCATCTTACAAAATTTAAACCTATCATAATATGCTTCATCTTTAGTCTTGAGCTCGTTTAACTTCAATCATTAACTTGTGATTTGATGTAGTGATCATTGACTTTAGGCTTGAGCTTGTTCCTTTATCTTGACTTGAATGTGAAAATGTTATCTTGAACACCATGAGATCATCAACCAAGCATAATCTCGATTCGCCATCTTGTAAACTTTGCCATCTTGTGAGCTTGTGACTTTTGGACCGACATGCTCATACCTTTCTTGATATGTTATCTTGAAAAGCTTTAATATTGCATCTTTTTTGAGGTTCTTATAACACTTCGTCACTTCGAGAAAGACATTCGGTATCAGAGTGACGAAAACTTCTTTGAAATTCTTTGACTTTAATACTTCGTCACTTCAAGAAAGACGTACGGTATCAGAGTAGCGGAAGACTTGAAATATGTACTTGAGCTTTCATGATGTCTTTATGTTTGTCGGTCGGGTATGAGCATGTGGCTATGAATCTTGTGAGTCAGCTGGAATCAGGTACCTTCACCTCCATCTTTAAGTATCCTGCATTAAAACAGTTAGCAATAAAGCGAGGGGACGAATATGGCTTTGTCATTCGCCCGTGTTTGGTTGGAGTAACCTTCGAATCCATGAGGATCGACCTGTGATCAGGTAGATTCAATTTAAGAAGAATCTCCTTGACAGGATTTCCAGCTGAAGTATAGAATCTTTCTAACACATTTGCATTAGATTCATCAAACTCAGCATGTTCTCATTACCGAAACGTCTCAAAGCAGACAGCACGATAAGAGTGAACCAGTGAGTTACTATCTCACCGATTGAATAGAAAAATCGATTTGAAAAGTCAATCGACGTGTCACTTGCTAAAGTGGTTTTGTGACACATCGAGAGTGTTAATCATTTCAAAAATTCATCAATCGTCGATCCATAACCTGGAACAAGTTTGATTCATATAGAATCGCACTATTGTTGCTTTCCAGTTGTCACAAGTTTGATTCATAAGAATCGCACAAGTCACCTACCATGAGCTTGTTTGATGTTGGCTCAAGCAGGATTTCCATCTTCACCGTGAATACTTAAGTATCACTCGGATGTTTTGGCAAAATCACAAGGATAATGCGTAAGACTCTTTATATTTCTCGTTATTCACATTGTGTGAGATAGCAAACATAATTTTGACAAGTATCCTAATGAGATTTATAGATGATCTCTTTTGGCTCTAGACTCAATAGTGCACTTTGGTTTTAGTGATCGGAGGCTAGAGCAGACTGCCACATTTTTAATATCAACTAACTCGGAGTTAGAAAGTCGATAGAAATGTGGGTAATCTCTATGAGAAATGAAACAAGAGTCTTTTGAGAGACCTTGAGTGGCTAGGGAGGGTTGTGCATTGCATCACTGGGTCCATGATGTCAGTCTTTAATGTCAACAATCATCTTTGTGACTCTTGATAGCAGATGTATTGACCCAATTTCTTTTTTGACAACAATCATCCTAAGTGTAAGGAGAGATTCTTTCTTTTCACCCTTTATCTTAACTTTTGACACTCAACTATACAAAAAATCAATTCACATTGTGAACAATGTACAATTATATAATACATACAACGGAGTGTTCAATTAAAAAATCAATTCACATTGTGAACAATGTACAATTATATAATACATACAACGGAGTGTTCCATTAAAAAATATAAGTGTGCAAATCAATTCTTTAAATTTATATGTAGTCAAGTTAAATATCGAACATCACAATGGTTATGAGTAGGGCTGAGCATATTGTACCGTCGACCGGACCGGACCGAACATATTTCGGTCCGATTATCGGTCCATGCTTTTTTTTAAATTCGGTAATCAGTTCGGCTCGGTCTTACAAAAAACCCCGCGTCAAAGAGCTTGTGTCCCAATGGTACCTCATGTTGTGTGAAAAGCTCCTCAACCAAATGGTTGTGGGTTCAAATGCTTAGGACACGTGAGATAGTTTGTGGTATAAATATTGTGAGATAGTTAAAATTTGCCGTTCTAAAAAAACCCCCGACGATTATGCTTTGTTGGACCGGACCAGACCGAAGACCGAACCAACCCTGACCGAAGCATTTCGGTCTGGTCATCGGTCCAACATTTTAGACAAATTCAATTTCGGCCGATCTGGTTTTTCGGACCGTGATCGCCCTTAATTATGAGTACCATCTTGCACCGCTATATTTGTGCAAGAAATTAGTTACTCCGCGCTAGAAAAATGAATCCTTTTGCTTCTAATTTATAAAATGGTAATTTGGTGAAACTTGTGTCGTATAAGAATATTTTGT
>BQNB010068572.1:0-33800 GCA_026074375.1 Tanacetum coccineum | reverse complement strand
ATCTAATGATAACTTATACACTTGCAATAATCCCATTAAGCAACATATAAGCTGATAAGCTTAAAAAAAACCCTTTTTAGTTTTCAAAATAAGCCGCAAAAATAATCACTAAAATAGGACCGAATGTTTTAAAGGACCAAAACAACTTTTCTTTGTTTCCTTTTTATGTCGAGACGACAATAAGCCCTAATAAGCACACGTGTGCTTATCAATAAGCCGAAATAAGCTATAAGCATTTTTGATACCATATTTTATTTCACCAACACAACCATAATATTACAATAATACTTTTCTTATGCTTTCTTTTTAACCCATTTGAACCAAACATATACATTTTATGATTTTGTAACTTTTAAAATTGAGATTTTTAAAAAATGTTTGTACAACTAGTGTGTATGCATGATAATGAACATAAAAGTACAAAAAGATTAAGAAAATGAAGACTTGCAAATATGAGAGTTTTAGAAGAGATTAAAGCTAACCAAACAACCCAAACGTTGTTTATTTACCAAAACGATCACTAGAACCTAATTCGAATGTATCTATGCTTCTATGTTCTTGAGCAAGATCGAAAAATAATTGGTTTTGGGGTGTGTTTGTATCCGGGCAAACATGAAAAAGGAGGGAAGAAAAGGGTTTTTGATGTGTGTGTTTTAGGTGTTTTAGTGTGTGTGTTTAAAATAAGGATATGGACAAGTTTATAAGGACTAAATGGGATCTAAAATTTTTGCTATGTTCCCCATTGGGGCCGGTTATATGGTACAAGGCAAGGGGGATTCCAAGCTTTTATAAATTTGAATTTTTGTGTAGTTTCTTGTTTCGTTAAATGTAAACGTAGGCCCGTTTTCCTCGTTTTAAGTAAGGTTCTTATAATTTATGAAATGTTTTATAAAAGCTAAATTTATAAGAGTATAATAAAGTAATTTAAATGAATTTTAACTATTGTCGTGCCGGTACGCGTTGTTTGACGTTTTAAGTTGAATGCGGGATAAATTTCCCGGTAAGTGATTAAATAAAGATGTAAACGTTTAAAAAGAAATAATTCAAGCATAAAGTGAATTATTAACTTAATAAATTATAAATTGACAACCGTTAGCACGGTAAGCTTTCTGCCAGGAAACAACAAAAGTCAATAAATCAGAGAGTTAGATAGTACATTTCAAGTCTGGAAATTTGACAAAGGTTACAACATCCGTACCTGAAAGTTGATCTCGAACCCGCACCCCATCTCACAATAGACACTGCTATGGTTAACCCTTTCAAAAACCTAATCTGCAAAACTTTTTCCCTAATTTATTCACCGAATCGCATAACAACATATCCACACCCTAATATGTGGCGACATAGAAGGTGAACGGAGACAAAGACGAAGGCTGCAGGAATGGCAATAGAGCACAACAACGGTGATTGTTTTTTTTTCAGTCTCTCTTCTTCATTTTTTGAATTAGAGGAAAATATGATAAAGGGTTTTTGAATAAATTAATGGGCAGATATTTAATTTAGATTGGGGACAAAGGATTGGGTTTGAGCCTTTGAGGGAAATCGGGTAAAGAAATTAGGGTTAGTATCTATAAAGGGGTTACATGGTAGAAATTCAGGTATGGGTTACGGGTAAAAAAACGGGTTATAAACTAAAAAAACCAGCTTATGTGGAAAAAAGTATACACGTGTTGCCTATGTGGCCCTTAACCGGTCATATGGTTATTATTGAAACATGCCAACAAGTTTCATGGTAAATATGTTAATAAAAGAGTAAAGGGTTCAATCCAAAACAAAAACGTAAGTACGTTGGTAATCTATAACTTTTACCCCCATACATTCATGGCATTTAAAATTGATAATGCGAGTATTAAATTACACATTAGTAATTTACAATTACTACTAGTACTTTTCTTATGTTGTCAGCAAAAATGATCATTAAAGGCATCAGATGGAAGTATTCAAGTCTCTATCTAATATAAAACCGGCACTGAGAGACACATATAGTTGAGTGAGTGTAACTCAACATATCAAAAACTAAGTTGTTTTATCATCTAAAATACAAATTTAATATGATTTACCATCAATCATGCTTTTAAACTTTGTAACACCCCCAAAAATGTATCGTAGCGGAAATGTGTCTGGGGGCGTTACTTCATAATACATAGCGCTAGATACAAGAGAACGACCTCTAAATGTGTCGTTTGAAAAGTAATCTCGTTGATTTCCTTGAAATTGATATAACATTTTGTCCCATAAATGCATCACAATGAAAAGCTTGAAAACAACCCAACGAGATTTGATCATCTGAATAAAAGTAGAAATTCATAAATGAAATCTTGTCAATTTTAGACTCTAGTGCACATCAAGTAGGCCAAGCATCTAATTCACCTGAAAAAACATGCTTAAAAGTGTCAACATTAAAGTTGGTGAGTTCATAGGTTTTGTAAGTATAAATGCTGAACCAAAGTTTCGTAAAGTAGGTATGACCGTTTAAATCCTTAAATGTTCTTTAAAAATGTATGTATGATTTTTAGAAATCAAAAATTGTAAAGCATGCATGACCATTTAAATCCCCAAATAGTCACCAAAACGTATGTATAGTTGAACCACCTTTGTTCAAAGTATGTATTGCCACTTTATTCAAGACAACGCGCAAGTATTCATGTATATGTATTGTTGGCCCTGTAGACCCAACCAATCGTATTCCGACCGGTTATAATGTTCGTTTTCCCAGTGATAGCTAATCACCCGAACGGGGATTGTCAATCCCGAATAGATCTATTTTATAACATTCGCGTGGACAACATGCTATAATGTTCGTTTGCCTAGTGATAGCTAATCACCCGAACGGGGATTCACACCCGAATTAATCTATTTCATAACATTCGCGCTCACCCTCCAAGTGATTTACAGTTCATGAAGCTGTGAAGTATACTTGTATGTACCCATCACAGGTGTCCCCTCCAAGAAGACCCGGGCATTTATTTAAAAAATATGTACTCCCGTTACCGGTGTCCCCTCCAAGAACACCCGGGAAATAATGTAAAGAATATGTACTCCCGTTACCGGTGTCCCCTCCAAGAACACCCGGACAGTAATGTTGTTGTTATCAGTTCAATCCGCTTAAACTAATCCGTAATCATTTCAAAAGTAAAGTATGCATTCATGTCCAAAAATGAAGTCAAGTAATGTATCCCATAGCGAGCTATATAAATGAGTATGTAAACCAATTTGCAAACAAGCATGTTATCACCCCAAAAATATATGTAAAACAAGTAAAACATGGTGCTATAAACTCACCTTGATGATGAAGGACGATTTGCAGAGATGCACATATTAAACACAGCATAAACGGAAACCGAAACGGCTCGATCAAGAAGTTGCGGTTTATCCTAACGACTATGACCCACTAGCCTAGGATAATGTACTTGGGTTTCCCGACGAATAGTCACCTCAATGCGACACGTTGATAAAAGATTTAGATTTCAAGTTGTAATAGTTTGGTGGTTGGTTAAATAAAATAAATCGGAAGTAAACGCAAAGTGTGTAATATATGTTTTCGAGGATTGATACTTCATACGCGGACACGTTGATAAAAGATTTTAGATTTCAAGTTTGGTAATAGTTTGGTGGCGCGGGTTTATAAATTAAATTAAATCAAAAAGTAAACCGCAAAGGCCGTGTCAGAATAAATTCCGCGCAATCTCTCTAAACATTAATGACCCAAATAAAAATGACCCCCCAATCGAGCTATTACTACTCTTCTTCGCACCGCCAGAAATTATATAACAATGACAAACAATCCAAAGATTTTGTGAAGCTATACGTATATACTTTATTTTAGTCTAATACTTGTAGCATAAGCAACTGTGTCGAAAAAATATTTAACAACAACACGGTTTCGTATCGTTTTCGGAAAAGTCATAATTTACTTAACTTAATAGTCTCGTATAAAAAGTAAAAAACACGTTTTAAGTTACGATTCAGTGTATCGATGTTTGTAAAGATTTTACAAAAAGTTATGATTTCACCTTATAGTCAGGAATTATAAAATAATATTTTATAATTTAGTATATTGTTCCCATGACGGATTTTAGTTAAAATTGTTGTCTCGTTTGTAAAACTATAGTTTTTGTTTGATTGTCGGGTTAATTGTTTTAATAATATCAAAAGTAAATAATTCCTTTATCTATATTCGTTCTTTTATCGATTTTTCTTGATAATAGAAACTTAAGTGCAAAGATATTATAAGTATAGATAATTTTTATCATTTCGGCTTGACTTATTTTGTTTCATTATTGTCGTTTTCCACATTTATAATATATCCATTGTTTTTCCCCATTTTATCAAAAACTATGTTGATATATTCTCGCCTCTTTAATATATTATATATTTAGGACGAGACCAAATAATATATAACATATTTATTTAACCATTCAAACACCATTTAATCGGGTTTATGATTTATAAAATCTTACGTTTTTATTTATTAATCGGTTTTATACCATCAAACGCATCCTTGTTGCTAAAACCAAACGCCCCTATCTGTTAAACCTCAATGCCCCGTTTTGGTATTTCTGCTAACACCAAACCCCCTTTTGGGGTTTCACGCTCACCAAACACCCTTTTGGGTGTAACAGCCAAACACAAACACCCCTGTTTGGTTATTTTACCAAACCAAAACACCCATTTGGGCATTTTCTGCCAAGACCTAACACACCCCTTTGTTGTCTTCTCCTAAACTCAAATGCACCCTTTGGCCATATTTTAACATGCCAATAAACGCAAACCTTAAGCGGCTGAGAACACACAAACCCATACGCACCCTTCGGTGTGGTGCAAACCACAAGCCAAACGCACCCTTCCTGGTGACAAACCATAAAACCAACGCACCCTATATGGGATGGCTGGCAACCAAAAACCCACCTTGTGGTGGTGGCTTACCGAACCATCGAACCTCCCTTTTTTGCATTATCGATGCCACAACCTCTCACTCTACACGCACCACTGAGTTCTGATCTAACCCAGCGCTAACTCTAATAGCTACACCCTTGTCCATCGATCCGTACTCTGTGGTCTTATGATAAGCCTCACGTATGCTCCCTTGTGCGTCGTGATACCTGCGGTTACACAAAAAACACACCCACAACACTAACACTAACCACTATGCTTGTATAACCCCTCTCCCACTACACACACAGCACCTCAGCCCACCACCACCACAAACCCCCCGCCAACTACTCCCCCCTTTCTCCCTATCCACCCCACTACTCTCGCCCCCCCCTAAACCCCATCCTTCCCAAACCCAACAACTTACCACCATACAAAATACCTAAATACCATAAACATACCCACCAACCATCTCACCACCCACCAAACCCCAACCACTGCCCATCACAAAACTAACAAAGAATTTGTACGACAACTCCCTCGATACCCCCCCCTCCGCCACCATTTTAGGTCGAGACCAAACCCAAAACACACCTAGTTGTTTGAGAAACCAAAACCGGACGCAACCTTTGTGAGTTTATGAGTAAACCGAATGCACCCTCGGTGCATATACGAAAACCAAACGCACCCCTTTTTGGTGACTAATAAACCACACGCACCCTTTGGTGCTTGAAAAACGAACGCACCCTTGTGATGGTTCTAAAACGAACGCACCCTTGGCGGCTGGTGGAGGTGGTCGCGGTGGTTTGTGGAGGTGGGGTTTTGGTGGCCGTGGTGTGGGGCTGGTGGCGATGGTGATGGTGTTACCGTGATGTGATTGATGGTGATGATGGTGCGCGGCGGGTGGCGGGAATGGTGGTGATATAGGCGCGTGGCAGGCGTCAGTGTTGGGGGTCAACCTCTACCCACCCCCCCCCCCCAACCCCCCCCCCCCCCCTCCTCACCCCCCCCTTCTCCCCAACCCCCCCCACACCCCCCCACCCCCCAACCCCCCCCCCACCCCCCTAACCCACCCCCCCCCCAAACATCCCCCCCCCACCCCCCCCCCCCCCCCACCCCACTCCGGGACCGCCCCCAAACCCACCTCGGGTTGATCGGCCGGGTGTTGATGGGGAGCATTTTTTGGATTAGGCTCCTGAAAACTCGCCGGAAATGTTTTTCGGCGGCGATGGTGGCCGGAATCCGGCCGGTGGTGGTCGCCGGATAATGAGGGAGAGAGAGAGGACATGTGTGTATTTATCTTATTTTTTTTCAAATGAAATAAATATAAAAATTTTATATATATAATTAAATGTTTATGAAAGTTAAGTGGCAAGATGCTTCAAATAGATGAGGGGTTAAATTTTATAATTATTCACAGGGACCAAAAGTGTTAACTTTTGTAATATAAACGGTTCGGGGCCGTTTGAACACTTATAAGGAACGATTAAAAACACTGAAATATTGCGTCATTGCGTTCCAAATTAATTTCTTTCGATATAAAAACGAGTATTTCACTGACTATTTTTCATCAAGTTTTCTTTTTAAAATTTATTTAAAACGTTTCTTATTCTTCCTTCCTTATACTTTGCCGATAATCAACTTAACTTTGTCCCGTAACTCCTTGATCGTTTCTCACTCCGAATTCACTTTGCGGTCTTTCAACCACAATCAGGTCCAACTCGACATCCGTCCATTGATGGACTAACTACGCTATCGCAAAATATTCTTTATTTAATTAAAATTTCGTCCGTCTCTCTAAAATATTATATTCTAATTATTCGCGCTTGTTCTTCACTCACTATCCTTCCCGCTCCCGGGCTCATTCCGCAACCCTCACTTTTGTGTTCTATATTTGGCTGGTCGCGGCACACGCAAAACTAAATCCAAGTTGTCCTAAATATCGTTTTACAATCAAATTCTTTAGAGTACGAGTTGTGGTGAAAAAAAAAACATGGAAAACAAAGGGAAAAAAAAAAAAAAAAAAATGAAAGAAACAATTAAAACACAAAGGAATGAGGTGGGGAGAAAAAAGGGAAAGGAATGGGGTGAAAAATCAAAAACAAAAACACAAAAAAAACTTTGAAATGATGGATGAAAAAAATGGAAGGAAAAAAAAAAATAACAAAAAAAAAAAAAAAAAAAAAAGGAAAACAACCCAAAAAAAGAAACCTGAAAAAAACAAAAAACAAAAAAAAAAAAAAAACTCATGAAAAAAGAAAGGGAGAAAAAAACAAAAAAAAAACAAAAAAAAAAACATATAAAAACAAAAAAAAAGGTGAAAAAGTGGAAATAAAAAAAAAAACAATAAAAAACAGAAAACCATGATGGGAAATGAGGTGGAGGTGAAAAAAAAAAAAAAAACGTAAAAACCCCCCCCACCCCCCCAACCTCAACCCTCCCCCACTGAGCACCCACACAAAACATAACAAAAAAACAAAACAAAAAAACATACACATTAACCCACCCCATACACCCCAAATCACACAAATACCATCCACCCCTACACCCCCCTCTACACCTCCCCACCACTACACCCCTAACGGGAAGGAAAAAAAAAAAAAAACAACTCCCCCCCCAAAAGACCACAACCCCCCACCCCACCCTACAACCCTCCAATGAAATGGAAAACAAAAAAAACATGAAACATAAAACAAAAAAACCACTCGAAAGGAAAAACAATATTGAGAAAAAAATATTGAAAAAAAAACTAAAAAGATAAAATGGAAATAAAAAAAAAAAAAACTAAGGGATGGAAGAAATGAATAAAAAAACAAAACAAAATAAAAAAAACAAAAAACACAAAAACAAACAAAAGAAATAAAAAAACAAGAAAAATGAAAAAAACAAAAAAAAAAAACAAAATATAACGTTTAAAAAATAAGAAACAAACAACTATGAAAAACATGGATAAAAACAAAACCTGATTAACAAAAAAAAAGAAACTCCAAAAACATGAACCGCCCACCAAAAAACCCACACCTCAAAACTCCACACCCCAAAAACTCTCCAACCCCACCCTACCTAAAACATGACAAAAAACTAAAAAAACTCGAAAACACACCCGCACAAAACCCACCCCACCCCACCACTACCAAACCCCCCCCCCCACCAATAACAAAAACCACCCTAAAAAACACTCCCTCACCACACAAATGAACTCAACCAACCCCCACACAAATAACAAACCCATAGTAGGAGAAGGGTGGGAAAAAATACTAAAAACAAAAAAACTTTTTTAAAAAAAAAAAATAAAATAAACAACAAAAAACGAATACAACAAACGAACAGAAAAAAACTTTATGAACCTCGTCCCCCCAAAACCCCTGGTGGAGAAATGAATGGAGGAGGAGGAAAAATAAAAAAAAAACCCTCCCTCCCCACCCCCCCCCCCCACTGGCACGCGAGTGAAAACTCCAACATCACCCCACAACACCCACCCCGACTCCAACCCCCCCACCAAAACCCACACACCCCCCCCAATCCCACCCCCCCCCCATCCACTCACACTAATCCACCCCACCCAACTGGAAACCAAAACTGCGTGTGCTTGGCCGAACACCCACACCAGCTAATATCACCCCCCAAACAAAAACTAAAAAACCTAAACTAAAAAAAAAACCAACAAAAACATAAAAAACATAAAAACAACTAAACCAAAAAAAAAAAAAACTTATGAAAAAAAACAAAAAAACTTTAAAAAAAAAAAACTAAAAAAAACTCAAAACAAATTTAAAAAAAAAAAACAATGAAAAAAAAACTAGAAAATAAAAAAATTAAAAAAAAAAAAAAAACCTATATAAAAAAAAAAAAGAAAAAAAGCAACATATCTAAAAAATAAACGAAAAAAATAAAAAACTGTCTTTGAGAAGGGGGGGGGAGGAGATGGGAAAAACATCTATAAAATGATTTAGTGGTTCGTTTTTGTTACGTCAGGCTTAGAAAATAAAATATATCTTTTTCGCTTTTCAAGTCTCGGTGAATTTTTTATATATCTTCAAACCAAGACGAAAGATAAAAAGGAGGGATTTTTTTTATTAATTACCAACTTTTGGCAATTGGCACATGCAGCCCCTCACATGTTACTACAATTGCACCATTCGTCCTTCCTTGAAAAGAAGTCCTTCTAGTTGAAAATAACTTTTCACCGTTAGTCCCTATCGCTTCAAAACAGCCCGTTAGCCCTTTAAAGTGAATCGTTTGTGCACTGTTTGTCCTTATTTGAGTTTTGATCAACCGTTAATCATTTCAAGCTCAAAATTCGTGCACCGTTCATCATTTTAGCTCACAAATCGTTATCGAAACTTCAAGTTCTTCAAAAACAACAACGATTTCAACAACAATAATTCTATTTTTCTGGTTTTCTTGATTTAGTAAAATCCCGCGAAATACTTTTGTATTTTCTCGG
Organism: Tanacetum coccineum; assembly: GCA_026074375.1. Lineage (NCBI taxonomy): Eukaryota > Viridiplantae > Streptophyta > Magnoliopsida > Asterales > Asteraceae > Tanacetum > Tanacetum coccineum. Next base: position 24,481 of record BQNB010068572.1, on the reverse strand, counting down.
TTTAATCAAAGACTTGTAAAATCCCGTAAAATAGTTTTCCACAACAACAACAATCACATCCACTTAAGATCCAACAAATCTTTTACACTTCATAATTCACGATAAAATGGAAACAAAGAATACTTCATAAACACTTCTCAATGCAGAAACACTTCACGAGATGGATTCCAAATCCGCTCTAAGTGTGATCAAAGTACAGTTTGAAAGCAAAGATGATATGGCACAATGGCTATCACGGTTCTTACGATTCATTGATACATGACCAAATGGTTATGCCTTACGGACGTGCATTCTCAAGGTCCTTTACACTCCAATGTTGTCACAACACCAGAAAAAAATCTGTTCCTGCAACAGAGGATTCTCCACCATGAGTTCCTGAACAAACAAAAGTCGTAGAAGTTATGAATATGATCTCTGAAAACAGAGGCTCATTTTCTGAATCAGAAATAAGAAGCGGGGCAGATTCATTTGATATTGACGGGAATTGGAGATGAAATACTCAACTGTTGATGCATGCAAGACAGCTCATGAAATGTGGGAAGCCATCGAAAGGCTACAACAAGATGAATCACTCAACATTTAAGATGTCAAGACTAACTTATTTTGGGAGTTTGGACAATTCACCTCTCCGATAGAGAAATAAACAATTGTGTCTTACAAATACACCATGATTCTACAAGATGATGAATGAATGATAGAAACAATTTGAAAGTTGCTACGATGCAAGTCAAATGTTCAATTTCTTCAACAACTTCAACCTGAATGGTGAAGTTTGTACATTGTGAACGCATCTAACCAAGTTAGATGAAGTTTCTTACCATAAGCTCTCTTTGACATTCGGAAAAATTACCAAAAGAAGTTCATGAATCCCGTGATGAAAGAATGGCCAGAATGCTAAACCATTAGCACTTGGTTGCTACTGCTCAAAACACTTCTCTCAAATCCTTATTACCAAACATCAATACCTCACAAATCATATGTCCAACTCAAAGCTTCGCTTCAAACCAGATCTCTTGCAACTGCACGATACAAAGGCAAAGAGATAGCCAAACCAATAACATCACCATCTGTGAGTCAGTTTCTGAAGAAGAACAGTGATCTCTGAAACAAGCTTAATGTGATAAAGACATGCAGAAAATTTGGCCTCATGCAAAAAGTATTCAAGAAACTCTACCAAACTCCTACCAACAACAACCTCAGAACTTCTCTCAACAACACTAGAAACAGAATGTGGATATACTCCAGGTACAAGAAAATGACAATCAGACTGGAAGTTTAGGAATCAGAGGGAGTGAATGTTGTGGGGTCTAGGGAAACTGTAGGCGGTTCCAGTAGTGCAACAGTCTGGGATTACAGTGGTTTAAACTGCAAGGAATATGGTCTTTATGTAGGATATAGGAATGCAAAAAGCCAAAACGGGATTAAAGACTCCACGGTTCACAAGGAAAAGATGTTTGATGTGTAAACAAGATGAGAAAGGGTTCAACTTCAAGCAGAAACAATCTGACTGGTAGCAGACACGGATGAAGTGATTGATGAACAAGAGTTGAAGCAACATTACGTACATGGCAATGATTCCAAGGACGGTTCCTCATTGCAGACTCAGGCACAGACGCTGGCTGAAGCCATTGGAATAGGTACAATAAGATACTAACGATAAATGTGTTTGCCAATCACATACAACAAATTGTTGATCCAATCTGAATCCATTAGTAACACATGTGTAGTGGAAACGGGTGATAGTAATGTCATTCCTGACTCACCGGATATGTGTGATAATGATATTCAGGATGACCAAAATAATGTAGAATGTGATGATGAGCGTGTTGCACTTGATAATTTAATTGCTAATTTAAAGCTGATGTCGGATGATAATAAAAAGATTCCCAAAAGCAATAAGAAAGCAAATGCAACATTGACTCAAGAGTTAAATGAGTGGCAAAATCTATTCTTGCGGGTGAAACTAGTAGTCTCTAGGGGAATCTGAATAGTATTCGGATAGTTGTTAGTTGCATTCAAAATATAACAGATTGATGTTTGAGAGGTACAAGGCCTTTATTGATCGTTTTTGACGGTTGACTATGACAAACTTGAACGAAGGTTAAATGAAAACTCTGGACTATTAGCTCAAAAGAAATGACATATAAAGAAGGTTTAAAAGTTTAAGCCTATTGAAATTTCTGTTGTAAAGAGAAACATGTGATGTTAGTCAAACATAGTCTTTTAACCAAGTCCACCTTATACGAAGGTCTTGTCAGGAGTAAACATAGGGGATTAATAATGGTTTTGAAGTCTTAGGAAGAAAAAGATATTGACAAAATGATTTCAATGGAAAACCAGTTAAAGTTTTTGATAAATTTGTTTACAAACGGAGTCATTCCTTTCCAAAACCTTTCATATGTTAGCACCAATGGCCTACATTTAAATGGAAGACTTACCTTTGCCAATCCAAGGTACTCCTCAAAAAGGCTCAAAATAAGATTACAATGTTTGTATGCGATCCCATTTGACCAATCTGATCCTGCAACAAAACTAAGTCCCGATCGAGATGAGAGCTCTTTGATCTTGATAACGAGAGTCGATCAAATTGGAATAAAGACTTAGTGAAACCTTTTTGACTACACAAAGTTAAATAGTCTTGTTGAATTTTTTAGACCCGACTCAACATTATGAAATTCAGTTGCACAGGAAAATGACAATAAGAAGAAAATGTGGAGGTAAATCATTTATTTGTGAAACAAAACCAAATTTTAGTCAAAAAAATAGAATTTCTTACCAGTGTCCTAATCAAATATAAAGCAAATGTAGTCAAGCATAGAATGTCATGACGAATAACATTAATCATCTGAAAGAAATTGTTCGATCAAGCATAGGTATAACATTAAACAGACCTTTATTCATTTCGTATCCCAACTGAGCAAAGTTTATGCGAAATACTAGTTAAGACATGTTTGATGCCCCTTGCCCTTAAGACTCAGAATGTTGTTGTGCATTTGTACATGAACTTAATGCAAGAAAATGCATTGCAGATTTAAAGTACGAGGAATCTCTTGACAGATGAAATTGCTGAACTTGGAATCTGATTAAAGGCAGAATTTTCCGAACATGTATGAATGCTTTTGCAAGAAGTGTGTCTAAAGATGTTATGTGTTACTCTATTTGCAATCTTCATCTGATTTAGATGAGATCATCTGATTTACAATGTTAATATCTTCATAAAAGTCAGGGAATGTGAATGTCTTGCACAAAAGCTTTTTGAACAAATGATATTTGTAAGTAAAGAGATATACACTGAGCTTTTATGGAGTTTTGCTAAATTAGTAAAACACTCAATTTCTCTTGAAATCGCTTTATATGAATGCTCAGAAAAAATGAAAAATGACATAGTTTGCAAAGAAAACGGCGTCAAATGTATTTCGAAAGGAACGGTGACAATATTTTTGAAATACAAGATTTGAAAGCTCAAACTGCCGACAAGAAAACCATTGCAATAAGTGAGTTAAAGAAAACTCATTTGAAAAATGCAAAGGAAAAGCTTGAGGCACTAAGTTTGATAAAACCATCTGTTGTTCGAAACCAAAATGCTCAAAGATTCCAAACCATCAGTTTTTGGAAACCGGCTCCTTTATAAGACTCTCTTGAGAGAAAATATTTCTGCATCAGAAAAAGTCGGTTTTAAAAACTATGAGTCAGAGGGTTTATCAAAACCAGTCACTCCACAGAATTTGCCTCAAACAGCAACGCAAGCTATAAGAAACACAAATGTGATTAAACCAGGCATGTATCGAATTTGCAAAGTTAGTACCACACAAACTAGAAGCACTACAGTTGGAATTAGACTTCTAGGGAATACTAATCCTGCTTATCCAATCTACGGGCGTTTAGCTCACAAAACTAATGTTAGCAGACCACAGCCTAGGAGCAATCAAATGAAAGAAAATGTCGTGGGCCTCAATTGTCTTTGTTTTTGAAAGAAGTTAAGATAGAATGACGTAGAAGAACACCTTAGGATTTCTAGTATTTCTAATCAAACAAAGTCTGTAACTACGTGTAATGACAGTTTAAAATCCAGAACTTCAAATGTTAATGCTGTTTGTGCTACTTGTGGAAAATGTGTGTTTAATTCGAATCAATGTGCTTGTTGTTTCTACGTTTTTGGAAAGACGTGAGAATGCTAGAACTAAGAAGTTCCTAATGTAGTGCTTATTAGTACTAGTAAAACCTAATAAGTCAAAGTGAAACAAATCTGTTGCAAGACCCTATAAGAAAACTGTTGCATTAGAATCCACTATCACAAGTTCCAAGAGTTATATAGGTATGCTATATATAAGAAAAACTAGTAAGGCGTGGAATGGTGGATATGCCACAACATATGCCCATCTGCATTATAAATGGGTTCCTTAAGGACACAAGTCAATGGGTGCCTTTAAAGTTAGGAATGAAAAAGTGCTCCTAAAAGAGTTAGTTATGCCATAGATACTGTTTCTAGGATAACTAATGTCTTGAAAATCACCAAAGGCTTTAGGATCCATTTGTCATGTATTCCCATGTTTCTAATTCTCTTGCAGATTGTACAAACTCTTCCTATTCATTGTTTGATTCTGGATGCACAAAGCACATGACGGGCAATCTATCTCTGTTGTGCAATTTTGTTGAAAAATACTTGGGTACCGTTCGTTTTGGCAATGATCAATTTGCTCCAATTCTTGGTTATAGAGATTTGGTTCAAGGAAATATCACGATCAAATGGGTTTACTACGTCGAAGGTCTAAATCACAATCTTTTCTCGGTTGGTCAATTTTGTGATGCGGATTTGGAGGTTGCTTTTTGGAAATCTACGTGTTTCGTTAGAGATCTTCAGGGAAAACGACTTACTAACCGGGTAATCGGTGGAACTGATCTTCTATACAATTTTCTCTTCAAGAAACAACTTCATCAACTCAATCTGTCTCTATGGCTACGCATCACCAACTCAAGCATGGATTGTATGGCATCGAAGGACTTTCTTATCTCAACTTCGGACTACATCAACTTGCTTTCGTAAGAATGTTGTTGTGATTGGTTTACCAAAACTGAAGTAATGTTAAGGATCAACTATGTTCCTCTTGTGAAGTGAGTAAAGCAAAATGAACTTCATTCAAGTCAAAGACTGTTCCAAGTTCAAAAAGACGGTTAAATTTGCTTCATATGGACTTATGTGGTCCAATGCGGGTTGCAAGATTAAAATGGGAAGAAAATTATTCTTGTAATTGTTGATGACTACTTCCAAGATATACTTGGACTTCTTCTACGTTCCAAGGATTGGAAACATCCAGAATTTTTTTAAAAGATTTCTCTCGAAGATCCAAAGAAATCTACAAGCCTTAGTATTTCTGTTAGCATGACAGAGGCAAGGGGTTCTTAAACAAGACACTTAATGCATTCTTTAAAGAAGAAGAAGTGAGCATCATACTTCTAGCTCCTCGAACACTGAAAGAATGGCATTGTCGGAATGGACGACCCGCCACTCTCGTTTGGAGGCTGCTCCGAACGATGCTATCGGCTTCTAAACTTCCTTTATTTTTTTGGGGTCTGATAGCAATTGCAACCGCACATGCCTATACTCATAAACATGGATCAATCATCATCCCCAACTCATGAGGAAAACGGATATCACATCATTAATGACAGAAAACCCGCCAATTAAAACCTTCACATCTTTGGTTGCACTTGTTATTAACAAGACGATGGTGAATAATTTGGATAAGATTGAATGAAAATGGGGGATTCATGCATTTTTGGTGGGTTTCTCTATCAGCAATGGGATATCGTTGTCTACAACAAGAGAACAAGGTTGATAGTTTGAATCCTCCATCTCAGATTTGATGAGTTTAAAAGAGATGTTGAGACGTCTGTTGCTAATGACACTTCAGGCCTCATTCCCCCAACGGACAAAAGTGTCGTTTAGGACAACTTGAACCCCGCACTAGAACTAAAATTGTTTCTCCTTAAGCAGAAACAACAAGTTCATCACAACAGGAAGTTGGATCTTCTTTTGGTCTTTGTACGATGAATTTTAAGATGGTACTTCACGTTGTAAACAAGTCCTCTTCTCCCACTGACGATTTTGCTCAACAAGACACACTACTCATTCAATGAATATTTTCACCCTACATCAGAACCATCAACTTCTACAAATGTACATGTGAGGGGAAAAAATGGATAATCAAGAGAATTTTTACCAAATCCTTTCTGTTACACGGTACAAGAAATGGCTGAGTCTTCCTCACGCAATAATTGGTACTTCAAATATGCCATACCTTCAACCAACATCCAAGATTCTAAATTACCGATGGTTAAAAGATCACCCGTAACTCAAGTTCATGGAAATCCATCAAGCCAGTGCAAATTAAGACGACAACTTGCAACAGATCTGAATTGGGTTTGTTCGCACTCACCGTAAGTATTGTATGATACCGAAAAACATTCAGGAAGAATGGCTGAATTTTCATGGATTGAAGCAATGCAGGAAGAACTTCATCAGTTTGACAGACTACAAGTCTGGGAACTCGTTGACAAACCTTTTGGCAAGAACATAATAAAAAAGGATGAAGACCAAACTGTAACTCGCAACAAAGCACGACTTGTAGGACAAAGGGTTTATGCTAAGGAAGAGGTATTGATTTCGAAGAATACATTTGCTCCAGTTGCTCGCTTGGAGGCTTTCAGGATTTTTTTGTCGCCCCCCATATGTTGCACACTAGTCTTTTCCAATATATCAGATGGAGTAAAAAACGGCATTTTCTTAATGGTCCATTTATAGGAGGAGGTTTTATGTTGCACATCCAGATGGATTAGTTGTTCCCTGATCATCTCAGACAAAGTTACCGTCTAGAAAAGCTCTATATGATTGAAAAAGCTCCCGAGAAGCATGGTATGATGAACTCTCAATATTCATGATTTCCAAAGGTTTTATAAAGGTATCATTGACCCGACTTATTCACGATTAAAATACGGGGAGGAATTTACTTGTGCAGATTTACGTTGATGACATTATTGTTGGTTCCACAACCCTAAATTTTCAAAAGTTTTGAAAAATTATTTGCAACGTTAGATTGAAGATGTCTTAATGGGGAATGAATTTCTTTTTAAGACTTCAGATCCCCAATCACTACGAGTTATTTTTTTATCAACTCATGGCCAAGTACGCCTTATAGAGGATTCTTAAAAAACATGTATGGAAAAAGGACCAAGATTGGTACACCAATGGCTACGAAACCTAAATTAGATGCAGCTAGAGTGGTGGAACCGTAAACAAACTGACTACCGTAGCCAAAGTCGTTTGTCACTCATGTATTGACTCTAGTAGACCAGACATAGTGCAAGCTGTATGTTCTTGTGCAAGATATCAAGCAAGGACCAACTTGAAAAACACCTTCAAAGAAGGTTAAAAGGATCTTTCGATTATTAAGATGGTACCATTCACATGGAACTCTGGTATCCGAAGGATTATGGCTATTGAAACTAAAGCTTTTTAGATGACCGTTCAGGCCGGTTGCTTGATATCGTAATAAAGCACTTCTGGAGGAATACTAGTTCCTAGGAGATTATGCTAAGTCAGCTGGATGTCAAAGAAGCAAGACTGTACTGCAATGTCATCGGCAGAGGCTGAATACGTGGCGTTATCTGCAAGTTGTGCTCAAGTCATGTGGATGAGGACACAACTTCAAGATTATGGCTTCAACTACAACAAAAATTACCATGTTTTGTGATTCTCAGTCAGCCATAGACAATCTCCATGCAACCCGTGGCAGCCTCCCGTTACAAGCAACATCCATACTCGGTATCATTTCATCAAAGAACAGGTTGAAAACGGTATAATTGAATTGTACTTTGTCAGAACTGAATACCAACTGGCTGACATGTTTACTAAAGCCCTTCCCGAAGAAAGGTTTCAGTATCTTGTCAGGCGAATTGGTATGAGATGTTTGACTCCAGCAGAACTGGAGGTTCTGACAAAAGAATCTGCTTGATACTTCATCAAACATCAACATGTACATATTTTTGAAAAAAAGAAAAATACAAAAATATAAAATTTCAAAAAGAAAATACAAAATCAAAAATCAGAAAATGTTTCAAAAAATATTTCATTCTCGCCATGTCTCTGGAATCGATACATTTACGATACCTATGATATGTTGATTAATATCGAACACGGCGTGTAAATGAAGTTCGAACAGGAGTTTCAAATGCTTTCAAAACATGTCATTTCTAAGTTTTCTTAATGGCTTATGTGCAAATATCAGTACGTAACCCGGACTTCAAATAAAGGAAAGTTTATCTATAAAGATAACTTATCCTAACAATGAGAAATTCAACGTTTCTCGGTCTTGAGCTGTTCTTACCAGACATTCAAAGTTTTAAGCTCAAGATAATTTGCCGGTTTTATTTCTTTGTTTAATTGTTTCATTTTTAAGCGACTCTCTTGAGCAAGTTCCAGTGTCTCCTCCGAATCATACACAGCAGGAGGATCATGCTTTTCTAATAGAACTTTGCCATTATACAAACTCTGTTGTTTCTGCTGAGCTTGCTTGAGATAAAAAGGATTTTGATAACCCAAAGCCATTTTTTGTTCGGTGTGGTAAAACAAGTCTGGCTTAGGTGAAAGCATGTACATCGTTTGAATCAATTGACCCGTTTTGACCAAAATATTATCTAATTCCTTTATATTATTCACAAGTTGAATTTGTTTATCAAGAAGCTCGTCTTCGTGAATTTTGAAATCAGACTTCAACTTTTTCTTTTCTTCAAGAAGAGAAGAAATAATTGATTTTTCTTTTTAAAGCGTTTTATTTAAATTTGCAATTTTCTCATTCAAAGTTGTTATCGTTTTAGCGGAACTTAAGTGAAGTGCATTTATATTTTTAGTAAGACATTGCTCTTGATAAACAGACTTTTGATAACACCTTTCAAGTTTGTCATATTTTTCTTGACTAATTTCAAAACACCTTTCTTGATTTTTATATCTAGCAAGCTCAGTGGTCAAATCATCATTAGTTTCTCTCAACTTGCGATTGACCGAGTTGACTTTCTTAACTTCAATTGCTAAATTATTATATAATGAATCATATAAAACACGTGTTTCCTCAACATTTGCAGGATGTTGTTCTTCTGTTCCCCTACTTTGTTTCACACTAGAAACTGCATAAATGACATTACTATCATTCTGTTGTACTTGGCGTGGTTCAAGAATGGGCTCGAGTAGTTCAGTATACTGCTCTTCTTGAGTAAACGTATTAAATATATCATTATCATAACAATTTTCAAAATGGTGTACCTCAACTGATCCATATGAATCATAGACGGGAGCTTTGTCAGACTGAGTACCTGATGTAGATGCTTGCTGCAAATTATCCTGTAAATTACAGTTGGCAGTTACTTTCTCAATCTCATCATAGGCACCTGCAACAGCCATGAAATCAAATTCCTCAGAATTGAGTTGGATCCATGCTCCATCCTTTTGAGCAATCTGTAGTTGTGTTTGAAAATAAGCAGCATCTCTTTTCCTTGGCTTTACTATGCAGTTGCTGGCATAATGACCCTCTCCTTTGCAGTTGTAACACCTTATCTGATTTATATTAATCCCATTACTATTACCCTCAGCCCGTGCTGTAACAACATTTCCATTCCCATACTGATTTGCAATTTCTAAAACAACACTAAGCCTATTCATATTTTCAACAATCTAAATACCCGGATTCTAAACTGCATTTTGCCCAACCAAATGTCCTACATTCTGCACTGTATTCTGTCTAAACTAGTTCCCAACATTATCATCAACCATTAGCATATGTCTGTCTTGATTCATACCCGATTATCCAATCTGACTGTAGCAAGGGCTTGATTAACTTCTTTAGTTGTTGTTTGTTGGAGTGGTGTTGTTTAGCTGAAATGCCTTAGACATGAATTCAAATGCCATGTCTAATGCAGTTGTGGGATCTGACATATCTTTGGGATTTTGCATTGATTGTGGCATGTAGTTCGTGTTGAATGAAGGTTATGGGACAAAGTTGTTGTTGGGTTGTGGGTGTTATAAGTAGGTAATGAGTGATGATTGATCTGAGTGAAACAGTGTCTGAGTGTTTGCCATTAATGCCAAAGGATCAAGTGTGTTTGCAATTCGTTGTGCTCTAAAAGCATTGATGTCTTGTTGAGTCGACATTGCAAAAGTGATGTGAAATGATATGCAAAAATGATATGTAAGGATCTTAACGTTCACGAGATTTTACAAATCTATGATTTAAACCGAGAAAAGAATTGAATCTTTCGCGGGATTTTACAAAATCAAGAAGAAACCGTGAAACAATGATTAATTATTGTTGAAATCGTTGTTGAAATTGAAGAACTTGAGCTTCTGTTTACAATTAATGAGCTTACGAGGACTAACGGTGCAATTACGATACACTTTGGAGGACAAATGGATGAATTATAAGATGTAAGGACTAACGATGTAACTAACTTTCAACTTTGAGGGTTAACAAACAAAGAAAGAATGAATTGTGAATCTGTCTTGAAAACCAGGGACCAAAAGTGTTAATTTCGAATTTTATGTTATTAATAAGACGAAATTCCCTCCTTTTATATTTCTTCTTCGTTTGATTTTTTTTGCAATTAGGTTACATTTTTTTCTTGCTCGGGACTTGTACGGTTATCGTCGTTGGAAAACAAATATACCACGATGATCGAAGGAGGATCATGATCCCCATGGTAGTAGTTATAAGTCCCGTAGTTGACTGTCACTCGAAACCAAAAAAGCCAAAACGACTTAAAATGTGTATAGTTTGCCCTTGTTTTATTGTTAATTCGTTTCCTACTAAATCTTCATAAATCGGTTCCTTCTAAAGAGTTGCTAGTTCGGTTCTTGAAAGAGAGTTGCGAGTTTGGTTCTTGAAAGAGAGTTGATAGTTCGGTTCTTAAAAGAGAGTTGCTAGTTCGGTTCTTGAAAGAGAGTTGCTAGTTCGGTTCTTGAAAGAGAGTTGCGAGTTCGGTTGACAAAAGAACTGCGAATCCGGTCACCAAAAGAAACTGTGTATCCGGTCACAAGTAAGAAACTGCGAGTCCGGTTGACAAGGAAATGCGAATCCGGTTGAAGTGTAAATTGAGTATCCGGTGTCCTTGGTTTAGTATTAACATCCTTGTATTGTTTTATGCCAAACCCCAAATCGTCCTTGTCTTCTTGTTTTCTATAGAAACCAACAAAAACCAATGTCCTTGTTTTTGTTTCCTTGTCTTCACCGTGTACCACAACCGAATAAGCCAACCTCAATAAGCACAAAAACTTGAAAATAAGCTCGACAATAAGCTGTTCGTCTTCTCGAATAAGCCAAGAAAGGAGAAAAGACGGGTAAATTAAAGAGACAAAAACAAAAGAAAACGTGTTTGAGATGATGGTAAAAGAAAAACACCAACTTGTTTGTTTGTTTTAAAAGAACACAGCAAGAGAATGTTGTGATCCCTAAAACACCAAAAACCTTAAACAAAGTAAATTAGAATCAGTAAATGACAAAAAACGTTTTTGATGCATGAATTACGGACAGAAACAAAACAAATAAAACTAAAACAATAAGCTCGATGTCACCACAATGAAACCACTAACCAACCTGAGGCTCTTGATACCGCATGTTAGATGATATCATTTCATCACCATAAACACAAAATAAGATAAGAAAATCTTAGAGAGAGAAAGAACTAGAAAGAGAAATAAAAGAGAAAAATAGTTACTTGCTAAGAAAAGAAAATGAGAAGCAACACCCTTCCTAACATGTTAGGAAGGGGTATTTATAGTTACAAGAGATAAAACCCTAAGGTGGTTTGTTTGGGCTTTATGTTGGGCCGAACCTATTACCAATGGGCTTTAAGCCCGACAACTAGGCCCAATTAGCTTAAAATCAATTCCCGTAAACAACGTTTTCCTATTCAAGGCTCGGGATTGATAATGACCATCAATTTACTAAAACCACGGCTAACAACCACAAGGCATGAAATCCAAATGCTCCAAAACCGTGTCAACTACATGTTCTCATACATTCAACACCACCTCGGCTCTTCATCACACCCACCTTACTTTCCGCATTAGCCGCATAACCATCTTACCTCACCCCTAGGATTATATGGGAAAATATTATCTATCCTAAGATTTAGGATTTTTAATTGTTTTCTTTAATTTTCTTGTTTAAGCTTACCATGTAATGGCTTTAATGCTAAATTTTATGTTTTATCCCTTATAATAGATTTAACATTATTTTCATTTGTTGTGTTGATGATGGATGTTTATTGTGCAAAATGTATATGTGCGCATTTGTAATTGTCATATATATATATATATTTGCTTGTCTACTAACTTTATTTTGTAGCAATGCATCCATAGCTCGATTACTTGGTGCCCCAAGCGAGGGGGAGTATACACCAAGAGGGAGCACTTGCATCTAGTCTTTATTTTTTTTACCTTGCATTCATTACCAAGTCACTTAGCATTCGTCAAAACAAGACATGCAAGGAAGACATCTACAACACTTTTTGCTTTGACAAAAAGGGGGAGAAGAAATGTAAACTCATCCACTAAATACTTATTTAGTAACTTTTAAATAAGCATGAGTTTATATTTTGTCATCATCAAAAAGGGGGAGATTGTTAATACAAATATTTGCGCAAAAACAATATTTATATTTAATGATCTTCATGTTTTGATAATAACAAATATAATGTCATACTACGTAAAAGTTTACGTAAACAAGTTATTTAGTCGAAAGTTTACTTGACGATGACAAATCACTTAAGGTATGAATATGGCATTATTAAACATAGTTAATGATCAAAGAAAAATATTATCATTTGTATAAACCTTTTCTAATCAAATGATTTAAGTTACACAAGATTAATTATAAGCTAGTTATACTAGTCATGTAAGACAAAATAAGATTAACCATAAGTGGAAACAATCTTTCCAAATCTTCTTAAATCTGTAAAATCTTTCCTTATTGGTGATAAGAAATATTTTATTCTACTATTAAACTAGTTTTAATAAGTACAAAACAATAATTTGTATAAATTTGAGGTTAATCATAAAATGACAAATGTTGTCCCAGCTCCTCGGACGGATCCACCATAACAAGGCACAAATCCAGCTGATGGTGGATCCGTAGGTCACACCATCCAGCTGTTTGGGACAGCATTTGAATTTCAAAGGTTTGCCTATAAATAGCAATCTTAAGTCTTTATTTTAGATAACTCTTGACAAATATTTTTCACATACTTCTTTTATATTTTATATTCTTTGATCATTATACTTGTTACATAATCCATTACAAGTGATCAACTCATTTCACTCTTTAGTGAAGAACACTCAAGAAGACGTCAAGCTTCAAGTGTTAATTGTTTAGTTGTGTCATCACGTTTGTGATAATCATTCATCTTGTATATCTTGTGTTGTGTGTTGTGTATATCATATGTGTATGATAGGTTAGTATTTAGGCCACAAATTACATAGTGTGCTAGATTGGTTCTATCTCGAAGTAGAACTTGGTATTTAGCTTAATACCGGAAAAAGTGTAAGCGACGTGTACGGTTTTCTCCGCCTAAAGGGAGCTTGTTGACATAGTGAAGATAACTCTCAAGTTGGGTACTTGGGGAGTGGAGTAGGGTGAAGAGGAGATTCGTAGCCGAACCACTATAAATCAGTGTGTCATCGGTTTGATCTTTTTTATCTTTACTTTTTCATATTTCATAGATTATTTTAATTACTTATTGCATCGCTATCATATACACTTGTGTATATCTCTTGAGTTCACATAAGTTGACAATCTAAGTCTTAATTTTAAAACGGTAAAAACTATTCAACCCCCCTTCTAGTTTCCACAGTAAAGACACTTCCCCTTAACATATGTCAAGAAACATTTTTAACACAAAGCTAAAAACGCAAAAATACGGATATGTTAAGATGAAATATAAACAATTTACCATTTCTTTAACTTTCTGAAAGTTTTTTCAACACAAACTATGGACACTCCCCCTCGAAAAATACCGTATCTTCGATAAAACCTTTATCAAGGAGTTCCTCTTTGCACTTCCGAGACCTTTATTTCGTTAGACACTTTTCACAAAGAGTGCATCAATTTGAAAACATTTTAAAATTGATTTGAAAGTACCACATTTTAAAATCTAAATCGATTGTAACTCATCATCTTGAAATCATATATTTTTTGTTTTCTTTCTCAAGTTTTTTCACACTTTGCTTTATATGATTCGAGACTCAACTTATCCTAACTACTCATATACATGATGAACAAAACACTAACTCACCCGCAACAATAATTGAAAGTTCAAAAGAAAATGATCTTGCCAATTAACAAGACCAAAAATTTAGCCCATACTAGTTAAGAACACCAAAAATTTGTAGTCCACTTTTAGCTATGACAAAATTTAGCCTTTGTAAAATGATAAGCCTAAAGTCGAATATACTAAAAAAATTTAGTTTAAATGTATCATACACTGAAAAATATTCGGCCCACCCTTTTGTTATAAAAATTTCGCAGCCCAATATTTTTGATAGATAGTATGCTAGCCCAATACCAAACCCTTAAAACACAATAGTCCTATATAAAACTAGTTAACTCACTCATACCCTAACCCTAATAATACTTATTCTATTTTACACGCCTCTCTTTTCCTTCAGTCACATAAAGACATATCTAGCTAACTCAAAGAAATGACACAAACCTTAGATCTAACATATCATAAAACATACAACCTCTCTACTTTATATATGTTACACAACCACAAACTCAAATGAAATCCACTACACCTTATCTCCTTTGTTCCTGTTTCTCGTCCAAACCATAAAATGATCTATCTCTCTGCTTGCCTATTTTAATCTCAACGGCAACAACATAAGTAAACACCAAATAACTTTCGTGTTAGCTTTTAGCTAAGAACAAGAACGATTCATACCCAATAAAAAAACAGGTAGGTTATGTTTGTGTTAATGATTTTCGTGTTTTGTGATCAAACCTTGTTATTGATCGTTCTTTAAATTTTGAAAATTAAAAGAAGTCTATACTTCAAAAGGATCTATGATGGTATCTTTTTCGTGTGTGTGATCTTGTAAAGATCTGGAAAGTATTGTAAACCACGACATATGAGACTGAGATCCATTTTATATATCGATCTTTTTTAATTTCTGTTTTTATTTTATTTTCTTGATGAAGTTGTGGGTGATGTTATATTACTGTGACGATGGGATTCGGTTTAGATGTTAGATTTGTTGATTTATGATGAGGAGGGTTTGGATGTGTTTAGAGCTAGGTTTGCATGACGTTATTTAATTAGATCTGTGATGATATTGCTTTTGAATGACAAAGACCTTCAAAGATCTTTAAGTATCACAATATGTACATGAAAAGCAAATCTAAGATCTTGGTTTTTCTTCTTTTAAGTTTCTTGTTTAGATCTGTTATATTCATTTTGGTTCCTCTTAGCTCTTCTTCTACTTTTCTGTTTAAGATTTGGGTTAAACCTGTTATATTTCGGCTAATAAACCTGGTATATTTGTCCTAATGTATCTGGTATATTTCGTCCAATATACTTGGTATATTTCGCTTAATATATCTGGTATATTTTGCCCAATATACTTGGTATATTAATGTATATGGTATATTTCGCCCAATATACTTGGTATATTTCGCTTAATGAATCTGGTATATTTCTCCTGTTAAGACTGTATATTTTGCTGAAAAGCAGTTACCAGGAAAACGTGTTTTTGACCGTTTGACATAAAAGTCAAACTGGTCAAAATTAGTTACAAATCTGTTAGAAATTAGTTAGATATAAAAATAACTATTTTTTAAGCATAATAAGCAGACCTTAAGCAGATAAGCACCGAAATAAGCAAAAAAAAAAAGCAGATTTAAATCAGATAAAGCATATCTGATAAGCTATTTTGATATCTTTGTAAAATCTGAATAAGCATTTTATTAAGCAGTTATGACCAAAAAATTAACCAAAGAATATTCAGTTGGACCATACATAAATGTTTTCACCAAATAAGCAGTTTGACTGAATAAGCAGTTTGACCGAATAAGCACGACTGAATAAGCAATAACCACTTGGAATAAGCCAAAACTAAGCTAATAAGTACAAAATTAGCAATTTCGAGCATATAATCACTCACATATAAGAATAACCACATGGAATAAGAAAATCATATCAGAATAAGCACATAAAATAATATCCTATAAAGCAGTATGAATAAGCATGAATTAAGCTCAAATAAGCTTGAGTAATCTGATTAGCAGACTTAATAAGCACAGAAACATAGAATAAGCGCATAATCTCCACCGAATAAGCTGACAGAATAAGCTAATAAGCTCAGAATAAGCAAAAATAAGCAAATTCTTAATCTCTAACACAATCAAACACTAAAATAAGCACTAATCCACAATCATTCGCTCTGATAGCACATATTAAACACATAGATCTTGATTGATGGATATAGTGTGTGTAAAATAAGGTGTAATACTGTGTGTGTTTAGAGAGAGAATTTCTTAACCTTTTCTCATTTGATATTGATACAAATGACTTGGTGTGAGTGTTACATCATATGGTGGTCAATTAGACTTTATTATATACTAGTACTTAGTGATGTGTCTAAGTATACAATAAATACACTTTTAGTCCCTAGACTATTTACACTTAAGCACATCAATTCTAAATATATTTTATCACTATTATTATATCAAAAATGGAATTTATCTCTAATTCCAACAGTTGTAATACATATTTTTTTGGAAAATTTGGTGAACAACTTATGTTTTATCACTTCAAAATGCCTAACACATGAAAATTTGGTGAACAAATTATGTTTTACATGAACTTAGAATATTCACACGACACGTTTTATAGTGAAATTGCTTTAAATTAAGTATTACCAATTATGGACGTGCCAGAACGCGTTGTTTGACATTTTAAGCCGTTTGCTGGACAACCTCTCAAAAAGTGATCAAATAAGACTGTAAACCTCTAAAAAGGAATAATACATGAAATAAATGATATATTGACTTAGGAAATTATTGTTTGTCATAAACACGGTAATTGTTTCAACGGAAACAGTAAAAGCCAAAAAGTCAAAGGATTAAAATAGACATTATGAAACTAGAAAATCCGCAAGGGTTACATTCCATCCCCCTTAAAAGAATTTTGACCCTAAATTCAACTAGTGCTAGTACTAAAGAGATGTGGGTATTTGAGTTTCATCTGATCCTCATGTTCCCAAGTAAACTCAGGTCCTCGTTTTGAATTCCATCGAACCTTAACGATGGCAATTCTACTCCGCTTCAGCTTCTTAAACTCACGCTCTAAGATTTCTACAGGCTCTTCCACAAAGTTTAACCTAACATTAACTTGGATCTCTTCTAGAGGTATCTGTAGTGTTGGGTCAGCCAAACACTTCTTAAGGTTCGACACGTGAAACGTGTCATAAACACCATTTAACTCTTGAGGTAGTCTTAGTCGATAGGCTACGGAATCGATCTTCTTAGTGATCTCAAATGGTCTGGTATGTGCTTAATTACATATACCATTTATCCATTAAAACAGGCTTAAATGACCAAAAACATACCAAAAATACGTTGTATTTATGTATTTTACATTTATATTGTGCAGGTAACAAATATCAAAGAAAAGGACACAAAATCAAGCCAAAACGGACAAAACCGAGCACGGGATTGGAAAGAGCGCAAAAAGTCAAAGTCAAAGTCAACAAAAGTCAAAGTCAAAGTCAACATCAAAAGTCAAAGTCAAAGACGAAGCCGAAACCGAAAAAAAATACTTAATGGGCCAACCCGTACCCATCTAATGGGCTGGGGCAGCCCATTAAGCATTTATATCAAGACTTACATAAGCTTAAAGCTTAAAAAGGCCCAAAGCATTATATAAGCCCAAACATAAGCCCGTTAACCCTAAACTATAAACTCTTTAACTGATTTTCACCATTAGTCCTTAGGGACTAACATTGCAAGTCCCTAACATTTACACCATTAGTCCCTAATACCACTAACACCATTACCCTGTTACCCTAATTAAACACACAGTACCCAAACCTCTTTCCCTCTAACACTATTCCTCCATCCTTGTCACTCTCAAACTCGTCCACTGCACCCTATTGACAAACCCACCACTTTCCCCTTCAACCCCACCTCATAAAACACTAAATCTACCGTGGCAATCCCATGAATCCTTATTGGTTGATGAACAAGATAAAAAATCAAGGGTCCGGATTGATAGAACTTGGAGAACACTCAAGATTGAAGGCTGAGATTGATTCTTTGTAACACCTCCAAATCTGGGTAGCAGTGGAATGTTGAATATCCGATGGTGTTACTTCATAGATCAATAGCACAAGATATGAGAACGACCACTAAACGTGTCGTTTTAAAAAGATACATTGGATTAACAAAATACTTGGTCATTACATAAGCTCATGGCTTTAAATTGTTCAACAATATAAGTAAAGATTTCGGTTTATAACAAATGTTCCCAAAATGTAATACGCCCCAAATCTTTAGTACTGACTCTCCAAAGAGTGACCCCCAATGTATCTTGGCACCTCGTGCCTTATTGACCTGAGAAAAACATGCTTAAAACGTCAACATAAAGTTGGTGAATTCATAGGTTTATGTAAATCAATTGAAGGACCGCAAGATTTCCAAGTGTATGATTAAGCAACAGATGCAAACATCATAAAAAGTAATTACGTTTTCCTAAGCTCATGACACTGAAGCTCGACATGTATGAATGCAATAAATTGCCAATAAATGCCCGTGAATGATGTTCTAACCTGCAACATCCCAAATTCGACATGGTATACGTTTGTTGTCTGGCAACCCGACACAATGAGCGCTACTCACCCAAACGGGGATGTCAATCCCAAATAGATCTATTTATAACATTCACGCTCACAATCTAGTAATTGACAGTTCATGATAATGGGCTACAGTGATTTAATTGCAATAGAAAACACGTATCATAGTATAAAAATTATACTTGCGTCCAATTGTAAAACAAAGCATGTTTTCACCAATATGTAAATTATTTAAATAATTGTAAAACATGGGGCTATGAACTCACCTGGTAATTGGGGGTATTCTCTGTGAAGGATAAAAATATCCAAAGTAAGGCAAATAATCCACACCGTCAATACCAAGTAAATACTGGCAAGTCCTTAGTCTACAATTTTATGCAACGACTTAAATGCATAAACTATAATAATTTGGCAAGTTTATATTATATACTAGTTATCTACTTGTGTGGAGGTGCACGTGTTTATTGTATTTGTCTATACTTTGTTGGCTCTGAGAAGGTATAACGACTAAGGATAGATATCGATAATAACTATACCTTATATAACCTCATAGTTTTAATACACCAATAAAAACCCTTGACTTTAAATACAATAATACTTTTATTATAATAAGTCCAGGTTGACAACTTCAGTATTTATAAAAATCATTTAAGTTTTTAACATACTTTTAAGTTTCTAATTTGACTAGACTTTATTAACCCCTTTTATTTAAGTTTGGTATAATTATGACACCTTTGTTAACCCCTAACTTTCCAAGTTGTCACTTTAGGTCCTTTAAACTTTACAAAAGTTATACTTTTTATATATAGTTATACCAAAACAGCACCTATGTATTGAAATTATGTCAAAAAACAGTCCTTGTGAACTCATAAAAACCAATATTTACATTGTTACACCCTCTAGTTTTGCACTTTGACACTTTTAGTCCCTAACTTGTAAAAATCACATTTTAAGCCCGATTAAGTTCTAACAAGTGGCAATAAGTGTTTTATTAAGCTCCAATAGCCATATAAGCCACGGCAACTTATAATTAAGAGCCACTCGGATGAGCTTATTTAGGCTTATTGGGCCCGTTAAGGTCCAATAAGAAATTTAAATGTCCAATTTAGTTTTCAAGGGTACATAAGCCCTCATTAAGCTTATTTAAGCTTATTTAAAATTGTTGGCTAAAAAATAAGCTCGGGTGAGCTTATTTGAGCTTATTCGAGCTTATTGGGCTCGTTAGCCCAACAACTCTAAACCGAAAGTTTTCAAAAGAATTACTAGGGCTTTATAATGTGATCCAACTTGTTTTCTAGTCTATTTAAGCATTTATGGGTTGATTTAAGGCTGTCTTAAGCTTAGACTTATTCTAATAAGCTAAATAAGCTCTTCGTATGGGTTTTAGCCCATATGAACTCGTTAAGGGTTTTACATCTTAGGCTTGCTCAAATTAAGGTCCATTAGCACTTTAATAAGCCCATCATTCTGTATAAGCTCTCAATTAAGCTGTTCGAGCTTATTAGGGCTGTTGGGCCTGGATTAGGCCTCGGTAAAGGTTACCAAGCCGATATCTGGTCCCTATGGTTCATAAGGTCTTATCATTACTAATCCGATTTTCATGTAGTTAAATAAGATCATCACCACTTTAATAACTAATGGAGCTTATTAATAAGCCCCGTCGGTCCTTCTTAATGGCTGTTAGTGGCCTGTTTGGCGTCGTAAAATCCTTGTGGGCTATACGTGGCCAACAGTGGTATATGTGATCCACTGTGGTGCTATGGTTTTCGTGTTTGTGGTGATTAACCATAAGCCGAACACTTGAGCTTATTTGTTCTACCTACGGTTCGTGTTTGACACATGTAAGCGTTTAATAAGTTAGTATACTCCTTCCCAAGTCGTGTCATCACATTTTTAGTGAAATGTTTACGTATAGGTTTTATATACTTCGAGTACATATGATGGTTTTCAAGTTAGTTTCTATTCTTGAAATTAAATGTCAATGATTATGCGTAAACTCATATGTTAAGTCTGCGTTTTATGCCATATTAACGTGTCTACACCACAGAAATCAAAACATGTAATATATGTGCGTGAAACATGCATGGTTGCACGTTTATGCTCACATGTATTTGCTAATTACAAATTATCGTGACTTAAATGACTAGGTAAGAAAACAAAGAATAAGATATGGACATAAATGAGCTTAGTTCGACTTACAAGGATCTTAGAGATTTGGTTTGAGTTAGGAAGACAACCCATGATGTACACACAATCGAATAACAAACCCAAAGTTTCAAGGCTTATCAATACCCCCACACCTTGTTCGTGTACCCCTCCTATACGTCCTTGGTATGAAGACCTAGTATAACATGAATCCTTAAAATGAAAGGAGGGTGCGGCAAGGTTTAGTTTTTAGTTGACCCGAATGTAAAAGATATAAAAAAAAAAAGAAATAAGGAGGTTTGATTAAGAGAGTATTTAGGAGTTGTAAGAAGTGTTTAAGGTCAAGTATAAGTGAGTATTTATAGGCTTAAGAGTTTGCTAGTCCTCTTAGTTCCATCCTAATCCAAACCGTGCCCTATTGTGGTGGTTTTGAGGTTTCTAGTTAGCTCAAATGGTTTTCCTATTAAACCACCTAGTACAAATCCTTAATAACAAGATAGTTGTACATGATTTACTAAGATTATAAAAAATCTTTGGTAGAATATATGTTGTTTGTTGGCCAGCGGGAAATCAAAGGCAACAAAAGGATCAAAGAAGGTTAATACCCAATGTGTATAGGTTAACTATGGGGGGACATTAAGAACATGAGTTTTTAATTATGACTTAGATTTGTACATGAACTTAGGGGACATAGTGAGATTTATTCTAGTAGATGATTTGTCATAAGGGATGAATGGTTTATGGGTTATACTTACCCATATTCGGCTAACATGAGTTAATAACACAAGAATTTAAATAAACTTTGTGTTTAAGGATTAAAAGTGGGTATTGGTTTGAGTCTAGGTAAGTCTAGGTATTTCCGAGGTGTGTCTAAACGTATTTTATTGTGAAACGTAACCCTTTTACGTGACCAATAAAAATAAAATACACAAAGTTAATAATTATCTTCTTAATAATTATCTAACACTTGATTGACGTAAACCTTAATTTATTTGGTGTCCGTTTACGTTAAATGATTATATGTAGTCTGCGCGATTTAGCTTAAGAGTTAAATTAAAAGTAAACGCGTATTGAACTAAAATAAATAGTGAAGAATAATAGTGTCGTAAAATGACCTGAAATTGAGAAATGTTACAGTCTCCACCCATTAGAAGAGCTTTGTCCTCAAAGCTTAAGACCTTGTAGTGGATGATGAAGCCCGGTTTGTGAAAAGCTGTGGGTATTTCTGTTTGAACAAAACTTCACATTCTCAGGTGAACTCAGGACCTCTCCTAGAGTTCCAGCGAACCTTAACCAATGGTATCCGGCTTTGCTTTAATCGTTTGATCTCCCGTTCCATGATTTCAATGGGCATTTCCACAAACTGAAGCTTATCGTCAACGTGAATTCCTTCCAACGGCATGACTAATGGTTCGTCAGTGTAACATTTCTTCAGATTAGACACATGGAAAATATGGTGAACCATGCTCAACTCTTGAGGAAGGTCTAGCCTATTAGGCAACCTTTCCAACCTTGGCTAACACCTTGAAAGGTCCGACATATCTCGGGTTCAACTTGCCCCGCTTACCAAATCATACAACCCCTTTCCAAAGTGAGACCTTGAGCATAACCCTATCCCTAACTTCAAACTCCATCGGCTTTCGCTTCAAATCAGCGTAGCTCTTTTGTCGATCCTGAGCAGCTTGAATTCTCTGCTTGATTAGGACAATTTTTTCTGTTGTTTCTTGGATCATTTCTGGACCAGTTAGTTGAGCTTCTCCAACTTCAGGCCAGCACACAGGTGATCGTCATTTTTAGCCATAAAGTGCCTCATAAGGTGCGGCCTTTATGCTAGCATGATAACTGTTGTTATATGAAAATTCGGCTAATGGCAAATGCTTGACCCAGCCTTTGCCAAAATCGATCACGCAAGCACGTAGCATGTCCTCGAGAGTTTGAATAGTCCTCTCGCTCCGGCCGTCAGTTTCTGGATGATACGCGGTGCTCATACTTAGATCTATACCTAAAGCTTTCTGAAATGATCTCCAGAAGTTTGATGTGAACCTCCCATCACGATCACAGATGATTGAAACAGGTATTCTGTGTCTTGCTACTATCCTGTTCAGGTACAACCTTGCCAACTTGTCCAATGGATCATTTTCCATTATTGGCAAGAAGTGAGCAGATTTTGTGAGTCAATCTACAATCACCCAGATGGTGTCAAAACCTTGTGACAACTTAGGAAGCTTGGTGATAAAATCCATCATGATATTATCCCACTTCCATTCAGGTATTACTGGTTGTACTAACAGTCCTGCTGGCCTTTGATGTTTGGCCTTGACCTTTGCACACGTTAAGCACTTGCTAACATATGTGGCGATGTCAGCTTTTTATATTGGGCCACCAATATAGCTTTTTCATGTCTTGGTACATCTTTTTAGATTCGGGATGGATAGAGTACTTAGACTTATAAGATTCGTGCATAACCACGGATCTTAAGTCGCCATAGCAAGGTAACCAACTCCTACTGTTTAAACATAATGTTCCATCGGCGCGTGGTTCTAACTTTTCCTTGGGTATATTCTTTCTGATTATACCACCTACATCTTCTTTCTCAAGGTTCTTTGGTTTCAGGGCTTCGATCTGAGCTCCTAGTATTTGTTTAGGAAGATCCAAGCCAATAGTCATAACTAAGGCTCGAACCCGCAATGGCTCAATCCGTTCCTTATGGCTCAATGCGTCGGCCACTACGTTTGCCTTCCCCAGGTGATAACGAATGTCACAATCGTAATCACTTAGCAATTCTAGCCAACAGCGCTGCCTCATGTTAAGCTCCTTTTGGTCAAGAATGTGTTGTAGACTTTTATGGTCGGTGAACACAGTGCATTTGGTTCCATATCGATAATGTCTCCATATCTTTAGAGCAAACACCACCGATCCAAGTTCTAAATCATGAGTGGTGTAGTTGTTCTCATGAATTTTTAGTTGTTGAGAAGCATAGGCAATCACATTCTCTCTCTGCATCAATACATCACCTAAACCCTTGTGTGAAGCATTATAATAGACCACAAAGTCTTCGCTTCCTTTAGGTAAACCCAGAATTGGCGCACTGCACAACTTCTGCTTTATTAACTGAAAAGCATTTTCCTCCTTTTCACCGCAGTCAAATTTAATTCCTTTCTGAGTAAGCTTCGTCATTGATTTAGCAATCTTTGAAAATCCTTCAATGAACCTTCGATAGTAACTAGCAAGACCTAAAAATTGGCGGATCTCCATCGGTGTCTTAGGAGATGCCCAATCCTCGATAGATTCTATCTTGGCTGGATCCACATGAATACCTCTACTATCAATGACGTAACCGAGAAATTGTACCTTCGGAATCCAAAATTCACATTTTGAAAACTTGGCATACAACTTTTCCTTCTTAAGCAATTCCAAGCCTTAAGATGTTCTTCGTGCTCTGTC
>BQNB010068571.1:0-33800 GCA_026074375.1 Tanacetum coccineum | reverse complement strand
TAAATTTTTGAAAATTTAATTCTACAGAAACTTTTTTATTTTTCCTACAAAATATATAAAAAAAGAAAATTTTAGAAAAAAGATTTATATTTTTCTGATTAATATTTTATTTTTTATGATTTTTTAATGTTTAAAAAGAAAATAAATTATAAAAAATACAAAAGATTTTATAAAAATCTGAAAAATTTACAAAAAATACTTGAAAGTGTGACGGTCCTAAGAAAAATAAGCTGTCTTGACCAACTTATCAAATAAGCTGTAAAATAAGCTCAACAGCTTATTAGGCAAATGGGGCAAAACCCCCTTAAATACCAAATCGCGCGCCACCCAAGGTCTACAGAAAGACCCAAGGGCGCAGCACCACGGTATGTGGCTGCTGTTGGGTTCTTATTCTTAGTGCGCGAAGGTGCTTCAGGGAGTGGCTCGAGGGGGTAGTGGCTCCAGGCGAGATCACAGGTACGGCACACATAGGGAAAGGCGCGGGGGCCAGTTTGACAGGCATGTGGTATTATTTAAGGGGGTCGAGCGGTGCTTTACACCGTGGTCTCTGGGCTGCTGCCGAGTCGGAGATTCTAGGGGGGTCCCGAGCGTTTTCACCGAGTCGGTTGAAGAATGGATGTCTCTTGCGTTGTAACGGTCGTTTATCGCGTACATACGGGTGGGGACGTAAGGGGTGGGGGAAGTTTTTGGCCGGTAGCCTGGGGTCTGTGTTTGTAGCCGGATTCGTAATGTTGATGAGTGATAGAAGAGAAGTACATGGGACATTATTTGGAGGTTGGAAATTGGTTGACTTGCAACTATTCCTGCGTGACTGAGGTAAAATTGCATTAAAACTTACGGATTATCTATTTGTTTTAGTCACTTTCGGTGCAGCGTTGTCTAGGGGGGGATATATATGAGGGGGTTATTCTGTAGTGCGAAGGCCGAATAGGCGGGCTTTAAACAGGTTGCGGAACGTGCGGGTGGTATAGGACGGGCGAACATCAGAAGGGGAGGTTGGCGAATAGTAAGCTTTCTAATAAAAGAAAATAGTCATAATTTGTTGGCTGTGTAACCCATAATAATGACACTCAATTAAGCACATAAAAATGTCAGAGCTGTATTAAGGGGAGTTATGTCATAAAAATTATTGCGGCAGGAGGAGTCCAAAGGGCGCGTGAAGCTCTAAGACACAATTTATATGTGTTTTGAATAAAGGCTCATGTTGCAGATAATTGGCTTGTTCCTCATATTGCTTTAACATGATCATATTCTGAGAACCATGTGGGGGATCCTTGGAATAGATGCCAAGAAGCACAAGAATATGATTTGTAAAAAATAACCTAAGCAGTACAATCTTGAAGGGTTTGGCTTATGACCTAAACACTATTGAGTAAAGATTCCTTTACAGAGCTTGCGAAGGGCTTATAACTAGGCTAAAGAAAAAACCTCAATGACTGTATGAAATAAGCACAATCTAATGCTGCTTATTTCAATTCCTACAAATGCATAGGAACCCGCATTTAAGCAATATACACAAAATAGAACAGAAAAGCCCTAATAAGGCAAAATAATGCTCAAGTGGAGATTCGGGACTGGCAGGCAAAAAAGGCCGTGGGGCGAACTATTTCAGGGCTTATGAGTTATGTCCAACTAAGAGTGGGAACCTTTATGCTGAAGCTTTACTAGGGGCCCTTTTTTGCATTCCCTCGTGCTGCTGAGACAACAAAAATGCTAAAAAGAAAGAATTTGGTAAGCCTTATGACAGCTCTCCCCCACCCACAGGACGCTCGTCACAAACCCCGACGCGCCCCCCCCCCCCCCCCCCCCCCCCCCCCCCCCCCCTTCCCCCCCCCCCCCCACGCACCAGGGGAGATTTAAAAGGAAAAAGGGACAAAAAGATAGCTAAAAATCAGCACCCAAAATAAACTTTAAATGAAAAATACGCTGAAACAGATAGACACAAGCTCCTAAAGAGCTTGTGCCACCAATTTCCAAAAAAGCTAAATTAAACTTAATTTAATTACTTCAAAATTTGAAATTTGAAAAGGTGACAGATGTGAAGCCTTTAAGGGCACTTTGGGGCTTATTTTTAAGCTACCAAACAAACTTTTAAGCCCACATGGCTCAAATCACTAAAAAGCACAATCAAAAAGCTACATTCATCAAGAAATTTTTTTTATTCTGAAGCACAAATAAGCTTAAAACAAAGGCTATGAAAAAGCCACAAACACTCAGCAGCTGCTGAGTGTTGATTTCCTTAGGGGTAAGTGAGCTTATGCAGGCTTATGAATAAGCCATGATAAGCTTAGGTAAGAGCAAATAAGGCTAAAACAGACAAAGTTTGGCCTCTTATGACCTTGAGCACCAATTTTTAGAAGCTATCAACAAGCTTAGCTTATTAGATTTTGAGCTAAAAATTTGAAAGTTTCCCAACTTAATTTAACTTGACAGATTTTGGTTAAAATTTAAAACACAAATGCCCATTAACTAACACTTACCTAATGCATTAAAACTCTTAAAAATGACATTATGACAAGGCTTAACATCTGCTTTAAGCTAGAATTCAAAAATAAGCTATTCTTATGAAGAAAATTACCACAGATTTAAACCTTAGCTAATTTAAACTAAGCTTTTGAGTTTTAATGAATAAAAACTTCATTTAACTGCTTTTAAGACCCTAATTAATCTAAATGAAGCTGACCCAAAGACCTTAACCCATGCATGAGCCAAAACGACCCATTTTAGCCCTTGTCCCAAACACCCCTTTAATTTCCAAAAAGGGCTTTTTAAGCTGATTTAAGGAGATTTAGGCCAAGGGTCTTAAAAACAAATACTCATACATAAATAATAAGCATAAATAAGCATAATTGAAAGCACAAATAAGCTGCAAATAAGCTAATGCAGAGAAATGAGCTTAAAATGAAGATTTAGCAATACCTTTGGTCCTTAACTTTGATAGCAGGTTCACAAGCTTAAATGAGCTAGTGTACTAGCTCATTATACCCATAAGTCCATCCATTTCAGACTTATCATCCAATAAGCACACAATAAGCATTCATACCATTTGAAATTTGAAATTGAATTTTAACTTTAAAACCTCAAACTTTGATTAAACTTGGAAAAGAGTACAATACTGAATTAAAAGCTACAATAAGTTACAAATAAGTTGAAATAAGCTGAAAAAGACTTAATTGAAAAGTAAAACTAAGATATTCTAAGATGCCTTTAAGGCTTACAAAATGGTCCTATTTATAGCCGAATTCTTCTTTGCTTGGTCTTTGTGTTGTGTTTTCTTTGTGAGACATTCCCATGGTGTTTTAGTTGTGTGAGACAAATGATAACCTCAATCTTGGCCCTCCAAATCACTTGTGCTTCTTTTCTAGTCATCACAGCCGTCGAAACCCTTTGAAAATGGTGAGATTGCCAACTTGGCACTTATACATGGGGAGGTGGTGATAGTGGAGGAGGGGGAAAATGTTTAACCATGGGGTTTTGATTGGGATGCAGGGTAAAAGGTGGGAGATGGGCATGTGACTTGTGGTGGGTTTAAAAATGGCGGGAATGGGTGTTATAAGGGTAACAGGGTACAACTTTGGTTAGTTGGCAACAATGGTCCCTCAACCATATTCTTTCGTTTGCAAAATTCGTCCTTGTGGTAATACAAGGTTGAGGGTTTGGCAGAAATGCCCCCTCAACCTTATATCTCTAATTGCAAACTTAGTCCCTTTGTAATACAAGTATGAGGGGTTGGCAGGAATGCCCCCTCTACTTGTATTTTAACTAAATTGCAAATTCAGCCCTTGTCTTTGTTTCCTTTGTAATATAACTTTGGGATTTGGCAATTTCAGTCCCTCAAGTTATATTTTTCTTTGCTTTGACTTTCTTTTGACGTTGACTTTGTCGGGGTTGACTTTTTTGTTGACTTTTTGACTTTGACTGACTTTGGCTTCGATTTGACTTTGTCTTTTCACACTTTTCCATTCCGTGCTCGGTTTTGTTATTTTTGGCTTTGTTTTTCGTCCTTTTGTGAGATATCCGTTTCCTGCACAATATGAATGCAAAACATACAAATACAGTGTATTTTTGATACGTTTTTGGTCATTTAACTCTGTTTTTAATGGAAAAGGTATGTGTAATTAAGCACATACCAAAATCCCCCTTTTAGGCCGAATTTCTTAGATTTACCGCTAAATAAACAATACTACTCAAAGCACGCAAACATCAAAAATTTAACGATCTCATTGGTGAGATTATTCCATGTAGCGACCTTTCTTCTCAGAACGTCCCAGCCTCATCAGCTAAGTGCCCAGGTTTTTGACACCCCAGCGGAGAATACTGAATTTCTGGTATAGATCAGGACTCAACCGGATCCATAATTGTTGAGCAACATAAACTCCTCCTTTAACGTGGACCATTAAAAATATGCCACCTTTCACATCCATTTGGTAATATTGGACAAAGATTTTTGATGCTACGGTAGGCGACACCTCACATGAGTACGAACAGCTTCTAATGGTAGCAACTGGAGCAAAAGATTTCCTCAAAATCAATAACCTTTTTTTTTGTGCGTATACCCTTAGCTACAAGTCAGTGTGTTATTGCGATTATAGTTTAATCTTCATCTCCTTTTTGCCTTCTTCCATAACCAACTTTAGTTGATGATCTGGCTTCACGCCAAATGGTCTTATTGTCGTGAGTTCTCAGGACATGGAGTCTTAGCGAATACTGACATGAAGTGATCCTGCATTGCCTCTATCCATGCGGAATCATGTCATTGTTCCTTAATGTTTTTCAGTTTGGTTAGTATCTCAAAGTTACAACAGCAATCATACACATTTCAGGATCTGTTGCAAAGTTTGTCGTCGTGTTTTCGCATGGCTCTCGAATGGATTTCCACGAACTTAAGAATAAATGGGTGATCATTTGTCCATACGATGTTCAGATTGACGAGGTTTGTAGAATGCTGTGCAATATTTGACAGATAAACAATTGGCGAGAGGATGACTTGCTTCTTACACGTACCGGTGTACTGAAAGTCGTTATCACATGTGTATTGTCTACTAGAGTTTTTGCTTGATTATCGGTGTAGTTGTCTCTAGCATAGCGGCAGTTGTTGTTGGAGTGATTATTTTATTGTAGTTGAGGAGTCGTTGTAGGGGTGGAGTGTGTGTCTTGTAGTTTAGATATTGTCGGTGGAGGAAGATACTTGTTGTTGGACCCTTAATTCATTGCATGTGAAGGAAACGCGCTCCTCATACTAACGGTCAAAAAGAAGATCAAGCTCCTGATTATGTCAGAAAGCTATTTTATCTCGTGATGAAAGAGAAACATTTGGTAGTTGTGTTCATGGGGCCAGAGGTTGTCATAGTCTAAAGCACTTTTGTCATTGAGGGAACGAGAGGCCTGAAGATGTTATTATCAAGCGCAGAAGTCTTGTATATCTCTATTGATCTCTTCACAACTTAATGAGTATGGATTCACTATCAATCGGATTCTCTTGTTGTTAAACTATATATTCCTTAGCTAAGTGGAGTATCCAACAGAATGCACAATTCTACTTTTATCCTTTATTTGTCAAGATTTGTCACCATCTATGGTTAAGTATCCACGTGCATCCCAAAGATGTGAAGGTGATTCTAATTGAAGGTTTCCCTGTCATTTATTGATGTGGTATGCAGTCTTTCATGTGTCGAGAATTTTGATTGATTCGTTTTGAGTATTAGCATGCGGTTTATGATTGCTTCAGCCCAAAAGAAAAAGGAAGTTTAGAAGCTAAAAGTATTCGTTCGAGCAGCAGCCTCAACCAGTGTTACGTTTTTGGTTCTTTCGACAATGCCATTCTGGTTAGTTGATTGAGGAGTGGAGATGTTTGATGCTTAATTCCATCTTCTTTGGAAATTTGCATGGATTGTTTAATTTAAGAACCTTTCGGCGCCTCTGTCAGTTCCGTACACGTAATCACTGAGTCTTGAAGATTGCGGTTGAATCATATTGAGGAAAATATTTTAGAACTCTATAGTTTTCATCCTTGGTATCTTAGAAGAAATAGAGTCCTACGTATTTCTGGATAGTCATTCAATAATTTACCAGAATGTATTATTTCTTCCAATTGTATGCTCTCGGACATTGCATAGGACCAAATTATTCCATATGAAGCAAATTTAGCATAATTGTGAAAATTTGGAGCAAACCTTTGTCTGAATGAGTCATTTTTGCTTTAATCAATTCACAAGAAGAACTATTCGGTACGATCCTTGATCATATTTCATTTTAGGTAAACCAATCCAATATCATTCTTTGAAAGCTACGTTAATGTAGTCGAAAGTTAAGATGAGAAATTAGAAAGTCCTTCAATGCCTAACCATTGCTTGAGTTGGTGAGGCTTGTGCTCGCCTATGAAATCGATTGGAGTTGGTGTGGATAGATGTTCCGAAGGAGCAGATTGTGTAGGAGATCCAAAGTGGTTTCTTGAAGGGAAATGGTATAGAAATTAGATCCATGATTACCAGCGAGTAAATTGTTTCCCTGAAGATCTCTAACGAAACACGTAGATTTTTGGAAAGCAGTCTCCAAATCCGCATCACAAAATTGACTAACCGAGAAGAGATTGTGATTGAGGCCTTCGACATAATAAACCCTATTGATCGTGATATTTCCTTGAAACAAATCTCCATAACCAAGAATTGGAGCAAATTATCATTGTCGAAACGAACAGTACCCAGATATTTCTCAACAAAATTGCACAGCAGCTTTAGATTTCACATCATGTGCTTTGTGCATCCAGAGTCAAGAATGAATAGGATGAGTTGAATAATCTGCAAGAGAATTAGAGGATGATGGAATACTTGACAAATTAGATCCTAAAGTATTTATGAGTTTCAAGACATTAGTTATTCTAGATGCATTATCTATAGCAAACATAACTCTCTTTTTTACATTCTTATTCCTAACTTTAGGCACCCACTTCATTTTTGTCTTGGGAACCCATTTATATCCTAATGGGCATTGTTGTTCTGTCCACCATTTCCATGCCTTACTAGTTTTCTCATACAACATCCTATAGTAACTCTTAGATTTCTGGATAGTGGATTCTAATGCAACTATTTTCTTAGGGGGTGTTGCAACAGATTTGTTCGCTTTTCTTTTAGGTTTTCTAGTTCTATTTGGCACTTCTTGAGGCTTTTTAGATCTAGCATTCACGTCATTTAAAAATTTAGAAACACGAGCATCATGATTTGAATTGAACACACCTTTTTCACAAGTAGCAAAAACAACATTAACATTCAAAGTTCTGGACTTTAAACTGTCATTACACGCAGTTACAGACTTTGTTTTATTAGAAATACTAGAAATCTAATGGTGGTCTTCTACTTCAGTCTTCTTAACCTTCACTTGACTATTGTTTTGCATAACCTTATCTTTCATTTGAGTGCTCTTAAGTTATGGTCTGCTAACACTAGTTCGGTGAATTACTCCTGCAGAGGTAGACACGCGAGGATTAGTATTTGTTAGGATATCATTTCATTACCAAAACACAAAAATAAGAAAAATAGATTTTAGAGAGAGAAAGTAAAAACAAAGAAAAATGGTTACTTGTTTCACAAAAGAAAAATGAGAAGCAACACCCTCTCCACACTTGGAGAGGGCTATAAATAGTTCCAAGAGTGGACTATTCTAGTGGGCTTTGTGTTGGGCCGGTTCATAATACAAATGGGCTTGAGCCCGACAACTAGGCCCAACTAGCTTAAGTAAAATTCCCGAAAACTACGTTTTCCTATACAAGGCTCGGGATTGTTTAATGACCATCACTTTACTAAATATCATGGCTAACATTATTCCTAGAAGTTTGAGGCAACTGTGGTGCTCTAGTTTATGTTGGCCTTGTGTTAATTTGATATATTCCTGGTTTAATCACATTTGTGTTTCTTACAGCTTGCCTTGCTGTTTGAGGCAAAATCTGTGTAGTGACTGGTTTTGATAAACCTTCTGACACATTAGTTTTGGGAACCGACTTTGTCTTTGAAAAACTTTTCCTCTCAAGAGAGTATGAAAAAGGAGTTGGTTTTCCTAAAACTGGTGGTTTTAGAATCCTTTGAGCATTTGGTTGTCAAATAACATATGGTTTATCAAACTTAGTTTCCACAGATTTTCCTTTGCATTTCTCAACGAGTTTCTGTTGGTAGAAATATTACGATATTTAATCTATACATTCTCTTCATGTTTTGGTGATGACAAACATGTAACTTATAACACATAACGTAAAGTGCTTAAGTTACTCATAATCACAAATCATCAATTCATAAGTCAAACATCTTTCGACGTCTCAAGTTTTCTTCAACAACAAATTTAAGTTCGCACCCGACGTAAATCACTAAAGGTATGAACAAACAAACTTTAATTTGTTGAATGATCAAAGAAATTTTTTATTTTTCCAAACCTTACATTTTTTTATAAAATGGGACAAACATTTTTAAAACATATACAAAACATTTTTGTATTTATAAGAAATGTTTTATTCAAAATAAATATTTTGAATTCAAATTTTCTACCCAAAAACAGCTAGAAAGTTCCAGAAAAAACCTTCCCCACAAAAGAACAAAATCGAAGTGTTTGAAAAATGGGCGGTCCCCTTAATTAATTAAGGGGACCGGCCAAATAAAAAATGAATATTTTTTCCTATAAATAGTGGACTGTTTCCACATATTTTATCATCTCTTTGCACATAGTTTTCTCAGATCTAAAACCTCATTTCAAACCCTTTCCGTTGATCACTTAACTTATTATAAGTATGTTTAAAATGTGATCCAATCATCCATTCATTCAAGTGCAAGAGAAGAACTCTCGTTATTGTCAAGATACGAAGTTATGTAGTTAGTACATTCATGACATGTTTTACATTCACAATATATAGATCGAGTCTATGTATTCCAATCTTGTGAGTATAGTTAGATCGTGGTGATCTTTGTATGTAGTGTTACAGTGGTGTGATCTAAGTAGTGTGAGGTTGTGAAGCAAAGTGAAGTTGTGAAGTGAAGAGAAGTTGTGAAGTAGAGAGAAGTTGTGTAGTGAACCCAAGTTGTGATTTTTCATAAAGTGGTGTGTTGTGTTGTCATAGATGGGTTCTAGCTAGGATTAGAACTTGACATTTTTCTTAGTGTTAGAAATTGGTGTAAGCAAAGGTGTGTACGGTTTTCTCCGCCTAAAGGGAGCTTGTTGACTAGTGAAGTAACTCTCGAGTTGGGTACTCGGGGAGTGGAGTAGGGCGAAGAGGTGCTTCATGATTGAACCACTATAAATCATCGTGTTCGATTTGCATTTCCTTTTACTTATCTCTTTACTTTTATGCTCGCATTTATCGCTTTATATTTATACTTGCAATTGTGTGATGTGTTGATTATATAGTTTTAATTATGTTTATGTCATGAATAAATGTGAATAATGTGTATTGGTTTGTATTGTTGTAAATCGATGTATTACTATGTGTATATAACTCGTATGAACAGTCATCATATTGTGTCATGCTTGATCGGTATATTGATACGAAACATTTTAAGATTTTAAATGGAAACGTATTCACCCCCTCTAAGATTTCCACAGTTTCTTTAACTCACTTATGGCAATGTTCTTGTCTTGCAATTGAGCTTTCAAATATTGTATTTCATGATATTGTTCACGTTCTTTTAGAAATACAGTGGATGCATTTTCTTTGCAAACTGTGTCATTTTTCAATTGTTCTTGACATTTTTGTAAAGCAAGTTCAAGAGAAATCGAGTGTTTTTCTAGTTTAGCAAAACTTCGTAAAAGCCCGTTGTAAACTTCTTTACTAACATTTTTAGTTTGTTTAAAAAGCTTTTCTGCAAGACATTCACATTCTTTGACTTTATGAACATATATGCATTGAAATTCATTATATGCATCTAAATCAGATAAAGAATGCAAATAAGAACACATAACATCATTTGACACACACTCTTAGAGAAGTAGATCATACATGTTTAAAAAATCTGCATTGTCAGATTCTAGTACGTCAATCTCATTTTCAAGTGATTAAACATACTGTAAGTCTGCAAAATTCTCTTGTTTAAGTTCATTTACAAATATGAAACTATCATTTTGTGACGTTAGAGCAAGAGGCATCAAACATGTTTTAATTAAGATTTCAATATCATGACCAGTTGGTGCACGAAAATGATCGTGTGAATGTTTTTCCCAAGCTTGATCAACAAGTTCTCTAAAATGATTTATGTTATTTGTCATTACATTATAAGCTTGTCTACTTTTAATAATTGATTTTGAAGTAGGTAGAAAATTGATGTTTTTGAAATATTTTTGGTTTAGTTTTAACAAAAGATTTTCTCCACATTTTCTTTCTGAATTCATTTGCATGTGTCAACTGATCATGATATTCATGTGAAGCTGGTTTAAAATTTTCATAAAGACTATTTTGCTTTGTGTAATCATAAGGTTAGACTTTGTCGTTATTCAATTTTGATCTACTCTCTTTTTCAAGAGTCAATGTCTCTTCCCTATCAGGGGCAAATACGTTTTCAAGATTAGAAGTATCATATAGGATTTCATACAAACATGGTTTTTTAGATTGAGCTTTCTTGAGGTACATAGGATTTGCAAAAGTTGGTCTACCATTGAATGTTAAGCCTTTGGGAGCTAACATATTAATGGCTTGAATTGATTGATTCCTTTTATAAACAATTTCATTCAAAAACATTAATTTCTTTTCCATAGCAATCAATTTGTCTAGATCTTTTTCTTCATTTAGTTTCAAATCCGTGATTACCTTGGTTTTCTCTTTGACAAGACCTTCGTAACATGACTTTGTTAAAAAACTCTGTTTAACTAACTCATCATGTTTCTCTTTGACAACTTAAATTTCATAAGCTTTAAGTTTTAAACCTTCTTTTATGTCAATTTCTTTTTGAGCTAATAGTCCTAGATTTTCATTTAATTTACGTTCAAGTTTGTCATAATCGACTATACGGTTATTTAAAGTCTTGTACGTCTCAAGTTCAGTCTGTTTACTTTGAAGTGTAATTAGGCAACTATCTCGAGTCGTATTAGACTCCTCAAGATTGGATTTGGACTCTTTTAATTCTTGAGTCAATGATGCGTTTGCTTTCTTTACTTGCTTTAAAATATTTTTGTTCTCTTTAGTATAAAGTGTTAAATTTGCAATTAAATTAGCAAGCGCAGCACACTCATCATCACATTCTTTAGCATTTTTGTGAGTCTGAATATCATTGTCACACATATCTGGTGAATTAGGAATGACATTACTATCAACCTTTTCCACTACGCATGTGTTATTAATGGATTCAGGATGCTCAGAATGTTGTCTCTCATTGGCAAACACATTATATTCAGCATCGTATTGCACCTTTTCTAATGGCTCAGTATCAGTTTCTGAGTCTGTAGTAGGAACCTCCTGAATCTTTGCCATATAACTGTAATGTGCTTCTAATTCTTGTTCATCTATCTCTTCATCCGTGTCCTCTAGCCAGTCAGCTTGCACTTCTTGTAATGAAACACCTTTCTCAGATCAACCGACTTCTTGGAAATGTCGTATTCAACCAACTTCCAGACCAACTCCTTGGAAACGTCGATTTTCAGAGGAGAAAAAGAGCAGAAGAGGTCGAGCAACGTATTCAATTCCATAGAAGACAACGTGTAATTCCATATACTTTAGTAATCGTTCAGTTTTTGGTATCATTCGTTAACTCGGTTAGTTTACCTTGGCTAAATAATTACTCTTGTATTTATTATGACATTTGAAGGCTAATACCTTCAGGTATTAGCCATTATTATGAAGATCTGAATGTTTGGTATTTGTTTATCTTGATTTCTTGATTTATCGTTGAGTGCTTGTTTATGTTTATCAATTTATACTTGTTTACGCGCTTTTATATGCGACCTATCATTCAACTGGATCTAGTGAAGCGGACCAAGTAGATCTAGAGTCCGAGATAGCTATCTCATATGTGATTTATACATCTAGAATTCATAGTTACATGAATATTGTCCTTCTTAGTCTGTGTCTGTGATACGCTTCGGGCTTAACTAGTTAATTGGATATTGCCAATTGGTTCATTTTTCATGTTGACTAGCAGTTGACCTAGATAAGTTCAACAAGGAATGTTCTGATTCCATTGGATATTGAGTCAAGATGAAAACTAGTGTATAAACTTCCATTAAGCGGTAAGTGGGTAAAGTCTCTATTAGTTAAGGTTTAACAAGATCACCATTGCTTTAATCACTAAGATATATTATAATCAGCAAAAAAGGATGCTTTATGCGGATGCTTTAATTGTGACATAATTATTG
This sequence comes from Tanacetum coccineum, assembly GCA_026074375.1. Classification (NCBI taxonomy): domain Eukaryota; kingdom Viridiplantae; phylum Streptophyta; class Magnoliopsida; order Asterales; family Asteraceae; genus Tanacetum; species Tanacetum coccineum. Next base: position 21,482 of record BQNB010068571.1, on the reverse strand, counting down.
TGTCTAGGTCTTAGGATTATGTAACACCTAAGTCTTAAGAATGATATGCCACCTCGAGAGAAGAAATCATTGCACTAAATAAATAAACCAACGTTCTAATCAGATTAATAATGGTTAATACAGTTTTCTTATATAAGGTTCGACCACTCTTTTATCTTTTGTTAATTAGCTTGCGTAGGTAAAAGTGCCTTGAATTGATTATAGACACCAACCAAACCGTGCCAGACTCTTAGGCTAAAAACCCCCCTTTTTCCTGTTAGAATTAGGATTTAGGCTGACATAAGTTTAACATAGGTTTAGAATAAAATAGAATTAACATAGATTAGATAACAAAGATATTAATTAAATTGATAACTTTAACCTCGCTTCAAGTGTTCGACACCCTACTTACCACAAAACTACTACCGATCGGGTACACTGCCCGTTAAAGTGTTGTTTTTGGTTTAGTCGGCAAAATATAAATTTAAAACTTGAATCATCTTAAATATACCATTCAACGACACCACATCAAGTTTTTGGTGCTGCTACCGGGGAGTGAAAATTAATCTTGATTTTTATTTGATATTTTAGTTTTTAACATTAGATTAGATCTAGCCATTAGGATTAGTGTAGTTTAGAGTAATTTGTATTCTTGTTTGTGTGATACAGTGTATTTAGTTCACTGAATACAATGTATTGGTTATTTAATAGTTTTTCTAGTAAGTTTATTTATGGATGGATGATCCCAACATGACTATGGAAGAATATATTAGGTTTGAAGAAGAAAAAGCTCATAGGCATGGTCGAGTGTTTGATTGGAAAACTGCTACATATGGAAAGATCAGGGTTGATGATGATCTTTACGACCTTAGATCTATGGAAGCTGAATTCCCAGCTATAATCGTTGATGATGCCTTTGAACCTCAAGATGCACTTCAGTGCAAATCTCAAGTAAGTACTCCCGTTAACGATGAAATCGACTTTAGAATATCATTTGACGAATCCGACGATAAGGATTACATAATAATTTGTGACAAAAACTCGTTTTCTTATAAAATGATTTCTGTCAATGATTTGAAAACGGATTTAGAAAATGATTATGAAAAACTCATGCCTTTAATTCCATCACCTGAGCCTGCGATCAGTTGCTTTGATGATTTAGACTTCTTTGAAGATTTTGAGAACGAATTTCCAGCCATTGTTTACAATGATGCTAAAACGTCTAAATCAGATTTATTAACTAAACCAATTTTAAACCATCAACATATCGACGAATTTGATGATGAAACATCATTGCCTGAATATGATGAGGAGGAACAAAATGTTTTGCACTTTAATGATCTATTCCCTTTCAACATTATTCGTTCTGATGATTTAAAATCAGAAAAAGACAATGATAAAAATGAAATTGATATAATACAGTGTTTTGAGGATAACAAAAGTACACATGGGTCAACTACGCTTTTTGAAACAAGTCACGACAAAAGCACACAAAATTTCAGAACGGGAAATTTTGTCATAAATCTAAATGTAAAAATCATGATTTGGATATATAACGCAAACGGAATGCTATTCTACCTCATTATGAATTTATGTGCGCCGTTTGGCGTTCCGTTCGACCCTAAGCAGTATTATAAGGATGGTGATTGTACAATAATGTTGCGGAGGCAAGGGTACGTTTTCTTTTTTCTAATCTTTAGGAATATTGACGTATTTGGGTAAAACCAATACGACGTATCCACTGTTTTCCACAAAAGTTGAATAAGTCAAAAAAATTCCCCAATACGACGTATTAACCATCTCAATACGGCATATCGAGTTTGAGTATAAAAACCCACTCAATACGCCGGATCAGTTTTTACCACTCACTTTCACCACAAACACACACACACACTCTTTACCGCTTTATTCTTGGAGATAATCCCTTCATATTGATTCATATTTGCACTCTATTCGTCTCAATCATACGGTAATAATCCTGCCCTTTTTATTTTCAAGTTACTATTTTGATTTTTTTTAAGATTAGGGTTAGGGTTTCGTGGTTTTTGTGTGATGCCATAGATGGATACTTTTAGGACTCCTTTACCCCCCCTGAATTAGTCTAAGATGTTTGGAAGGTTTTATAATGGGTTAAAATAGGTAAATAAGGGAAACCCCCTTTCGTTTTCATTCTATAGACTCAATACGGCGTATCCACTTACACGGATACGGCGTATTGATCAATTTTTACCCAATTTTAAAACGTCAATATAGCGTATTCATTAAATTGAATACGGCGTATTGAGAAAATTAGGATCCTGGAATCACAGACCCATATGCCGTATTGACTAAAATCAATACGGCATATTGACTCATTGATCCTTATACGGCGTATTCATTTATTTGATACGCCGTATCCACTCTCAGAACAGAAGGTTTAAATTTCTATACTCTTGTGCTTTCTTCGTTGATTTTTAAGATATGGCTCTCCTACCACATGAGCAGAGACACATATTTTTTAGGTACGAGGGACTGGAGTATACTGATTTGGATATAGCAAACTTTGAGTCGAGGTTAGAGAGGATTTACACTCGAGAGATACACAAGGTACATGTTGTGGATTTTCAAGGTATGTCGAAGCTTCTAAGGGACAGTTTGTTTGCTAGGATGGCGATGGAGCACCGTGACGAGGTCGGTGTAGTCGTGTTTACTAGTCAGGATTGGGGTAGGCTGTTTGGTACTAGGGGCATTGGTTTGGGAGCTTATCTGGAGTTCCTTAGCACGCTCAGATTTGGTGAGGTATTACTTGACTTGGATGCTCCAGACACTATTCAGTTTCAGTTAGGTAGAGCTAGGAGATGATTGAGCTGGAGGCAGTTTATTCTGGCCTTGGGATTACACACCGGCGAGGAAATGGAGTCCCTCGGTTTTGCTAGGTACTAGAGTAAGAGTGAGAGGATGATCCCTGGGAAAGGGGATCTACATGACTATTGGAGGGACATTTTGACCGATAGAAATTTCTTGGGACCTCCCCTGGTATGTGCTTAATTACACATACCTTTGACCTAATAAAACGAGCTTAAGTGACCAAAAAACGGACATAAAAATGCCAAATTTATGTTTGTTTTGCCTTGTATACTGTGCAGGTATCGGATATTTACTAAAGGACAAAAACAAAGCCAAAACCGAGCACGGGATTGGAAAGAGTATGAAAGATCGAAGTCAAAGACGTGTTTATCTTAAATGGGCCAACCCGCACCCAAGTTAATGGGCCGAGTCAGCCCATTAATCATCAATTATAAGCCTTAAGCTTTTAAGCCTTTATAAAAAAAGCCCAAATCCAAAACCATTACAACCAGCCTAATTAATACAAGCCCATTAGCCTAACACTACCCCTTTTGCACCATTTGTCCCTGGGTTTACACCGTTAGTCCTTGGGGACTAACACCGTTAGTCCTTAATGGTTTACACCATTAGTCCATACACCTAACAAACCCCCTAACACCCGTTACAAATACCCAATACCCCTAAAACCATTTCTCGCCAAGAAACATAACTATTCACCCATCACTCTCACCTCGACCCTGCACCTAAGGCAAAACCCCACCCCCAGCAAGATGACAAGACATGTTGGCAATCCTATTAAGGATTATTGGACAAGAAGAATCAAGGGCTGTTATGAGATCAAAGAAACACAACAAGAAGATCAAAGGCTGAGATTCATAGCTTGGAGAACACTCTCTCATCCTCCTCACAAAAAAGCACAAGTCCCAGACCTAGAACTTTCTCCTTCATATATAAATAAGGCCATTAGGGCATCTAGTTTTTTTTATTAATATAGCTTATTTATTGTATTTTCAGCTTATTGTAGTTTAAAATCAGCTTATTGTACTTTCTTTTTAAGTCTTGTAAAAGTTTTTAAGTATTAATGAAATTTCAAGTTTTATTGCAAAATTATGTTTTTCCTTATGTTAATGAATTAAGATGTTGAAAATGTTCTAATAAGCTCTTATAAGACCTTGTTTAATCTGTTTTCATAAAGCAATACAAACTGTTAAGTGTTTAAGCTAAGTTCACTAAAAAAATTCACCCTTAAATACCTCAGCTTATTTGGAAGAAAAGCCAATTTAGGAAGGGCTTTTAAGACCACACCAGCTTATCTATGATAAGCTAGAGCTTGTAGAAAAGCTCTTTTGAGCAATTTATGCCCTTGTTTAAGCAAAGGGCCTTGTAAGTTTTCATTTTTCAATTTTTGGCTTATTTACTGTTTGCTTATTCTACTGCTTATTTTAGTGCTTATTACTGCTTATTTCTGCTTATTATTAATTTTTATTGCTTATTTATGCTTACTTATTGTTTAGATTTCATTTGTTCATGTTTTTCATTAAAACTGTCACTTTTAGCTTAAAACTGCTTATTTTGATTGCTTATTGATAAGTGCTTATTTAAGTTTGTTATTTGCTCATTTATGCTTATTACATTTAGTTAATCATCTGTTTTTAAAAATCTTGGCTTAAATCAGTTTAACTTAGCTTTAAAATGGATTTTGGAAAGTTAAAGGGGTGTTTGGTTTAAGAACCAAAATGGGTCAAATGAGTTACAAAACTGTTTTGGGTCATAAATCTAACTTTGTCAAGCTCCTTTAAGTTGTTTTAATCAGTTTTCAAAAGTTTTTAAAGTCTAAAATTAAGTTTTAAGGTGTTTTCTACAAATTCTTTAAATCTGTGGTTTTGAAAGTTGTTCAAACTGTTGATATTTGATTTTTGCTTAAAGATCATTTTAAGGACATGTTTATGCTTTATTTTGTTTCTGAATTCAATAGGAATAGAGCAAGTTAAGTGTGCCCTTTATCATTTGAGTTTTTAGTCAAAAATCTGTCAAAGTGTTATTTCTAGTTTTAAAGTTTAAAATGTCACTTTTAGATCTCATTTTTAAGGTAGTTAAATGATGTTTAAGGATCTAATTTTTTCTACATAAGCTCATTGGATAGTGAGCTTAATATGTTTAAGCTTTTTGTGGTTTTAGAACTGCTTTTACTAGCTTATTGTAGGCCTGCAAGTAGCTTAATTGTCTTTTAAAAGCAAAAATTAGTGTAGTCTGTCACATTTTCATAAGTCCTTTTCTAGCTTATTTATTTAGTAAGTTTGCTTAATTCTTGCTTTTATGTGCTTATTAAATCTTAAACTCAATCTGTTTTCACTTATTAGCTTATTTCTTTTTCTTATTAGGTCTTAAATCTTAGCTTAAAAGTAGTGGCTTAACTTGTTTAGCCTGTTTTTATGTTTGCTGTCTTAATGCTTTTCAGTGCCTTTTAGCTTAATTTATTTGCTTATTTTTGTTCCCTAGTGCTTATTAGGTGTAGCTAATCTTCTGTTTTTAGCTTATTTGCTTTCCTTGTTGCTTATTAAGCTTTAAAAAAGCCAAACAGTTTAGCAAATGTCACTTAGTTTTTAATTAGCCAATCTGTCATCTTAAAGTTAGCTTATTTCTAGCTTATTTGTAAGTTTTGTAAAAAGCTCATTTTTTAAAGTTACTTATTTGTCTTATATTTAGCTATTTAAAAAAAGAAATAAAAAAAATGTTTTCAAAAAGGAAGTCACAGGTTTCGAACCTGTGACCTCCCCTTCACACACCCACACACTTAACACTGCGCCCTTGGGACTTTTTCGTTAAGATTCCATACTATATTTCTTTTATTACTTTTTAGCCATTTAAGCTTAACAGCTTATTTAGCTTATTTCCTGCTTATTGAGAAATGTTGTTGGGTCAATTTTATTTTTCCTAGGATTAACTTAGTTAAAAATACTTTTTTTGATTTTTTTAGATTTTTCCTAATTAGTTTAGTATTTTTAATTAATTTTTTTAGATTAAAACTGTTTTTAATTAATAATAAATTAAATAAAAGTAAAAAAAATATAATTCTTTTTTCTAAAATTATTTTTAATCATTTAGGACCTTTAAAAATTAAATTTTCATTTTTAGGATTAAAATTTGGTAATTTAGGTTTTTAAGGCTCGGGTTTATGATCCCGTTATCGTTTTCGTGTCTTAACCTTAATTGCTTTCGTTTTTATGCATTTATTTGTTTTTTACATATTATTAGTAGAAATAAATTCCAAATCAAGATTTGATCATTCAAATCACGCGATCACAAACTTAATCACGATTCTTAATTCACTCCTCGTTGGGATCACGACCCGGGAAGGTTTTGAATTTTACTTTGGTTAAAAGTAATTTTCTTAAAAACCAGGGATCCGGTCTTGAGACAATGCCATAGGATGATGGCACACAGTATTGCTGGGAGGAGTTAAGCACCTGAGAAGGTGATCGTGACTGATTTGTTTTACCTGAGAGGGTTGGATGTTGGATCGGTCAACATCCCTTACTTGTTAGCCCAATATTTGAGGAGGTTTGCCGCTGGGAGGAAGAGCGGGGCGCATATTTCTGGTGGGCAGTTTGTAGCTTGATTGGCTGAGCATTTTGGGCTCTTGACTGACGAGATACTCAAAGGATTGACGGTCATTTCCCTTGAGCTTCAGATGATTGACATGGCAGAGTTGGTTAGACTACAGATTTGTACGCAGTTTGATGATACTTAGGCCTGGGTGGCTATGTGACCAGAGAGGCAACTCGATAGTGCGGCTGGTGCCCCCGGGGTGGCTTAGGATGCCCCAATTGTTAATGAGGGTGGCTAGGGTGTTCTGGCACCCATACATGCACCTTAGCAGCCACATCCGCCACCACCAGCTCCTGCCAGGACCATGCCTAAGAGGATGGCCAGACTTGAGGAGGATGTGCACGAGATACGCGGAGCATTGACTGAGCAGCGTAAGGTGATTGACGTGATGGCTCCTGATTTTTGCAGATTTAGTACATGGGTTACCACTGGACTAGGACGGATGATGGACAGGGCAGGAGTGACCTATACACCATATTCTCAGAACCATATGTCCTACTAAAGGCGCGTCAAACAGAGGACTGGTGTTGGGAATTATTCATTTGATGAGACAAAATAAATAAAAGAATGAAACAAGGAATTAAATGCAAAGCTGGAAAAGATGGAAGATTTTGAAGATTCTAAAAGATCTCCTTAAGAAGATAAAAGATATAGAAGATAAAGATAAAAGATAGGAAGATATTATTTGTTTCCTAATTATATTTGCTCTTATCTTTTGTAAACCTAGATGATCATTACTATAAAAAGAGACATTAGGTAGTATAGTTTATGGACACACAGAAAAACGTGTGTGTGTATCCCAAGGGAAAATGTAGATGTCTAGTTTGTGTGGTGTAGCCTCAAGGATCTTATGATTCCTATTATAGTTTATTGATGTAATCGTTCTACTATTGATCAAAGTAGAATTGGGGCTTGGAGTGAATGATAATGAAGAAAAACCTTGTTGATGATAACATTGTTCTTATGTTTAATTCCGTTGTGCATATATGTTATTATCTTTGTTATCATGATCCTAGATGAGGTCTAAACAACCTCGAGCTATAAACGATCAAAGAACCTATCAGGTTATTTGGTTCTATCAGGTGGTATTAAAGCCTCGTGGCTCATGATCTAGGATCTACAAGGTGTTTTGGTGTCGCATCTATGAAGGAAAAGAGGTACGAATTTTCTGTCTTGGTTATCATGTCAAATCTGGTGATATTAAGGTTTTTCAGCAACCCTAATTAGATATAACAGGAAGTTTGTTCACAATTGTTATTGATTGGTTCTTGACAACAAGATGGTTGCGGATTGTGGTTCTTGGTACATAATTCAAGAGTTCTTTGGAACTTATTCTATGAAAAGAATCATTAGCAGTTGATGAGAATGATGAATTAGTGACAGTTTAGTAACAGAAAAAGTGTCGCTAAAAGGGTGTTGTCTGGATACTTAAAAAAAGTATCCTTAAAAAGTGGTTATATGTTTTGTACTGCTCGTTGGTGGTTACTACTGCCACGAGACACAGTACTGCTGGTGATCGTAAATATTGGTGCTTTACTGACGCTAAAAAGTGTCTCAAAAGGTATGGGAGGAAGGAGCACTTTATACTGCCAAAGGGAGATTAGTACTGCTAGTATCAAAAGGACAGTAGTAACCAGAGTTAATACTGCTAGCCTTATCTTTGAAGGTTAGTGTTGCTTCTTATGATTATTAGTGCTGCTTATGTAAGTTAGTGTTGCTAGGAGACGTTAATACTGCCAGTTCATGTTAGTGCTGCTATCACTAATGGTTAATGCTGCTAGTTTATACTTAGTGCTGCTAGTATGATTAACACGGCTAGTATATTTTTAATGCTGCCAGTATTAAGTTTCTGCTGCTGGGGTAAATTTTAGCAGTTACTTATGTTGGACTTAAACCAAGGTTTGTGCTGCTCGTATGTTTAATACTGCCAATAGAAGAAGTTTTCTATTGTTGGTTACTACTGCTTGGTTTAAGGGAAGCTAACAGGTTATGATTTTAAATGTTCTTAAAAGTTTAAAGGCTCGTATTTATTGGATTAATTGGTTACGAAGAAGATTGTTTATAACCTGTTTGAAGTTGAAGTAGAGTTTTTCGGATGCGTGTTCTTATCATATCTTAAAGTGGGTGTTACACTTTGAAGATAACTTGTTCGTGCTTAGAAACGATGTGACGAAGACTTGACGAATCTAGCAAAGGTGTGTGATCTACAAACTTATGGTGCTCAATGCTCACATTTGCTATCACTTTGGTCTGGTGTCTCATAGAAGATGAGGATAATTGTCAAGAGATTGCGATCTACTTATATTTCACAGATTTATTTATAAGTTTGGAGTCACGTGGATAGTACAAGACATAAGACACAAGTTTGGGTTATTCTACTTCAGCATCAAGTTCGTTATACTTAGTTTTCTTCATCAGTAATCATTACATAGAGCCTACAGAATTTGAAGATTCAAGAAATGGTTAACCTATGGGTTTTAGAGGAAGCTTAATGTTAAATTGTTTAACCATTTACATGTGACATTGAGGTGAAGGTTTTTACTACTGCTAGTCATTATTACTACTACTAGTGTGAGTTTCTACTACTCAGATTCATTTTTTAAATTGTGCGTCATGGAGGGTAATTTGAGGAGCTAGAAGGCTTGGATTAGAAGTGTGATATTGATTTGTAGTGGTCAAAATCAAAGTTGCTTATATTCATATGTACCCTATTGGATTATGATAAAAAGGGGAAGCAAATGTTAACAAGTACAATTGGCAACTTGTAGTGGTGTGGCATGGTACAAAGGAAATCTACTTAAGGGGAAGTTTTGTTTCATTCAGGGAGATGATTACATCTCAACTTCAGGGGAAGCTTTGGCTTTATGATGAAATTCGTACACGACTTTGTTTGTTTTGTCATCATCAAATAAGGGAAGATTGTTGGGAATTATTGATTTGATAAGTCAAAATAAATAAAAGAATGAAACAAGAAGGACTTAAATGCAAAGCTGGAATTCTTCAAAAGATGGAAGATTTTGAAGATTCTAAAAGATCTCCTTAAGAAGATAAAAGATATAGAAGATAAAGATAAAAGTTAGGAAGATATTATTTGTTTCCTAATTATATTTGTTCTTATCCTTTGTAAACCTAGATGATCTTTACTATATAAAGAGACATTAGGTCGTGTAGTTTATGGACACAGAGAAAAACGTGTGTGTGTGTATCCCAAGGGAAAATGTAGACGTCTAGTTTGTGTGGTGTAGCCTCAAGGATCTTATGATTCCTATTACAGTTTATTGATGTAATCGTTCTACTATTGATCAAAGTAGAATTGGGGCTTGGAGTGAATGATAATGAAGAAAAACCTTGTTGATGATAACATTGTTCTTATGTTTAATTTCGCTGTGCATATATGTTATTATCTTTGTTATCATGATCCTAGATGAGGTCTAAACAACCTCGAGCTATAAACGATCAAAGAACCTATCAGGTTATTAGGTTCTATCAACTGGTGAGGCCAACACCTCCGCAGCTCAGCAGGACCCACAGCAGCCAGACCCATGATCCTTACTACCTTTATCTTTTGTCTATATTTGTACATTTATTATTATTCGTGTCATGATGTATCTATATTAAACAGGTTCCTATATTTTTGCATATATATCATGATATTACATTTTGATTTGTTTGTATGTGATAGAATCAAGCCTGGAAGTAAGTTCAACACCATAGTTCTTGAATACGGAACCAAGCAGGATATTCACACTAAATGCAAGAATGGGAATGAGAGATGATTTCAAATAAAGTGGAAGCTGAAGAAAAGTCTAACTTAAAGACTTCGCTGTAAACAAAAGTGCTTCCCGGGAGACAACCCGAATTGTTATTTAATTTTGTTATCGAGTCTGTCTTCCCAGACATCAATACGACGTATCCGCTCCATACCATAAGACGTATTGATTGTCTAGACGTTATCAGTCTTTATTTTTTTGCACTTTAGGAACATTATTGTTAGATTTTGAATACGGCGTATTCACTAACCTGATACGCCATATCCAATAGTCTGACTCGTATTTAGTTTGTTTAGTTTAGTTTAAATTAACCGTAGGTACCAAGATTAGAATGCACTTGTTCTTCCTATATTTTATATAGGATCTCGAGAAAGAAATATCGACGAAGTTGGTGGAATGCATATTTTCTGGAATTCTATGTGTGTGCTGTTTGTGCTAGGATTCAGACGCTTTTTTCAGCACACAATCTTGCTCATAAACGCAACTTGGATAATCTATTGAGCAAATATCAGGGGAGTTTCTCATTCTAATTCTTTTTAATTCCCGTATTTAATGTTTTATATATACAACAAGGACGTTGTATAATTCAAGTGAGGGGATGGAATTAGAATGTTTACTTGTCCTATTTTTCACAATAAAAAGCTTAAATTATGCTCAAATTCAAAAAAATTCCAAGCATACTTTTGTGAAATTGCTTGAAACATAACCCGCACACAATAACCCTTGTTAGAATATTGTGAGGATTTAACTTTTCCGTTTCCAAATATTTACCCAAATTCTACAAAATATGAGTGTACCGGTGATGTTGTAGACTTTAGAACTTGGCTTGGTATATCACTCGAGACCACAGTGACCAGTACTATGGATTTAGATGGAGTAACTTGTTTAAATTGGTAAATTTTAGGATTACACCCAAATCGCCTTTACATGTTTCTTAGTAACTAACTACACCGATTAGTTAACCTCTCGTTTAAACCCTTTCCACTCTCATCTTTAGAGTGATGATCCACTATAATAACCCGTAGAGCCAATCCTTTAGGAATTTACACCAACTATTTGTTTCGTTACACCCTAACCTACCCTGTTATATTAAGTTTAATTTATAGTTGCTAGTTGCTTAAAGTGTAAAGTTTGTATTTCCTGAGTCTTATGTCATTTTCTATCTTTGGTGCGGTTGGAAATCTGCACATTGCAAATGGGAATGTATATTAGTAGTCAAAGCTCATGTGATTTTACTACCATTACCATTATTGGTGAATCCGATGACAAAGGAACTATCAAAGAAATTATCCGGATTTATTATGATCGTGAAGATGGGTGAAACTACATCGAGATTTGAAGAATAGTTAGCAAAAAAAACCAAAAAAAAGTTTGAAGATAATCATTTAGCAATTACCGAAGGAATTACATGAAGGATCGATTATTCTTTGATACGTCTAAAAAAATCAATGATGTAGAGTATTGTATAAAGTGGAAGAGATCGTCACTTGCCTTGTAGAGTATGTAAAGTTTTGGGATGATTGGGAAGTTGACTGTTACGGGAACGCCAACTTAGGTTGTTGTTTTTGATCTATGATCAAGACGTTGTAAATAGCTGTGTCATGATAATGATCGGGAAATAAGTGTCTAGCAACATGTATCTTAAGTCTTAATCTATTTGTTTCTTGATTTTTATTTAACAACAATTTATTTCCCTCTCACCTGATGATTAGCCGCTGGTTTTACGCGAACGAGGATTCATACGAACGTGCATGTCTATCTCGGCGTTCCGGGTGTATATGTATGCCTTGTACCTTGTTGGTTTACGAATTTTGGTGAAAGTTAGAAGGTTCCTACCCTATATCATTCTTCATCCTAACCGTTGGTTAAATTCGAATGGGGATGTGATCGAACACACATGTCTATCCCGATGTTCTGGGTGTGTATGTGTGCTTCAGCCGCCTTATTAGAGTGGTACTTCTGGTGAAAGATTGTAGAATGATCAAACCGTACACCTTTCCATACAAAAGCTCATATTTACCTTTATAAACTTGTTAATCCTTAGCTTTAGTAGTGGAAATGTGTATCCTTGCCAAGCTTATGATAGAATACTCATCATGACCGAGCAATTGAGCAAATTAGTTACATGTTACCACATTAATGGATCAAACCGTACGTCTTCCCATACAAACACCCATATTAACCTTTATAAACTTGTTACTCCTAGCTTTAGTGGCGGAGATGTGTATCCTTGCCAAGCTTATGATAGAATACTCGTCATGACCGAGCAATTGAGCGAACTATTTAACATGATTACCGACATAGATACTTATGTATTTGAGTGTTTTCATCTCATATTTCGTGAGTGTTTGGATTGTGTAACTGTAAATTCAATCAAATAAATGCTTTAAAAACGGAAAATATCCTTAGGGATACATTTTTATAAACTTCTAAAGGCTACTTGAGGACAAGTAGGATTCAAGTGGGGGGATATTTGATGACATCAAATAACGTCTATTTTATAGCATCATTTATCCCATGATATTAACCCATTTTGTATAGTTATTGCAAAGAATTGTTACTTAATTGTTTACATATGAGAACAACAGTAATTATAGAGGTGAAAGATAGAAAAAGGTGCGCATTCTGGAGCTTAAATGAAGATATTTTGAAGATTACTATTCTGAAGACCAATACGCCATATCCATCAAGGAAGATACAGCGTATCCGTGCCTGCACTCACCAAAGACCATAGAGGAATAAAGATCAATACGTGGTATCCAGTAGACTCAATACGCCGTATTCAAGATATGGAATCAATATTATATCTGGAAGGATATTAAAATGAGGTCCCTACTCTAAGAAATACCCCAATAACGCCGTATCCAACTCTGGAGTACGCGTATCCAACAGCCTCCAGACCTTATAAATACTAAAATTCAAAAAGCGAATTTTAATTGGCTTCTAAATCATATTCACTATGATACCTAAACCACAAAAGGACGATTTCAAAGGAGAAAAAGAGCAGAAGAGGTCAGAGCAACGTATTCAATTCCATGGGGAAAGACAATAGTGAAATTCCATATACATTATTAATTGTTCAGTTTTTTGTATCATTTCGATAACTCCATTTAGTTTACCCTGGCTATAATAACATGCTCTTGTATTTAGTTATGAACGTTTGAAGCTAATACCTTCGGGTATTAGCCATTATTATGAAGATTTGAATGTTTGGTATTTGTTTATCTCGATTTCTTGATTTATCGTTGAGTGCTTGTTTATGTTTATCAATTTATACTTGTTTATGCACTTTTGTATGCGACCTATCATTCAACTTGATCTAGTGAAGCGGACCAAGCAGATCTAGAGTCTGGGATAGCTCTCCCTATAGTAATTTATACATCTAGAATTACAGTTACACAAATATTGCCCTTCTAAGTCTGTGTCTAGGATACACTCCGGCCTTAACTAGTTAATTGGATATTGCCAATGGTTTATTGATCGTGTTGACTAGCAGGTGACCTAGATAATTCAACAAGTAACGTTCTGATTCCATTGGATAGTTGGACAAGTGGACTACTAGTGTATAAATTGCCATTAAGCGGTAAGTGGGTAAAGTCTCTATGAGCTAGGGTTTAACAAGATCACCATTGCTTTAATCCCTAAGATAGATTATAATCAGCAAATAAGGATGCTTTATGCGGATGCTTTAATTGTGACAGAATTATTGTGTCTAGGTCTTAGGATGATGTAACGCCTAAGTCTTAAGAATGATATGCCACCTCGAGAGAAGAAATCATTGCACTAAATAAACAAACCAATGTTCTAATCAGATTAATAATGGTTAATACAGTTTTCTTATATAAGGTTCGACCGCTCTTTTATCTTTTGTTAATTAGCTTGCGTGGGTAAAAGTGCCTTGAATTGATTATAGACACCAACCAAACTGTGCCAGTCTCTCAGGCTGAAAACCCCCTTTTCCTGTTAGAATTAGGATTTAGACTGACATAGGTTTAACATAGGTTTAGAATATAATAGAATTAACATAGATTAGATAACCAAGATATTAATTAAATTGATAGATTTAACCTCGCTTCAAGTGTTTGACACCCTATTTACCACGAAACTACTACCGATCGGGTACACTGCCCGTTAAAGTGTTGTTTTTGGTTTAGTCGGCAAAATATAAATTTAAAACTAGAATCATCTTAAATATACCATACAATGACAACACATCACTATCCACATGTCATGAGCTGTCTTGCAAGCATCAACAGTTGAGTAGATTTCATCCCTAATTCCACTCAATAGCAAATGAATTGCTTCCTTTTCATACTGATAATGAGCTTTGTTCTTAGGAGACATATTCAAGAGTGTCTCAACTGCTATTCATTCTGGAACTGCTAGAGAATCATCTATTGTAGGTACAACTGAGATTGTGACAGTAGTAAGCTTATATGGACCTTCTAAAATGAATTTCCTCAAGGAATCACCATTCGCTTTTGTATCAATGTATCTTAAGAAACATGATTTCCACTAAGCATTTCGTCCCGTTGCAAGCATTGGTGGATGATCCCTTGAACCAGCTGCCATGATGTTGTTATGCATTTGACTGTCTGTTGTGGATGTTGTAATTGGAGTAGTCATGATGAATGATTGTTAAATTATGAAGTGAAAATGGTTTAGTAGGATCTTAAGCAGGTAAAGTGATTATAGTTGTTGTTAAATGAATTCAATTAACGTTCATGGGATTTTACAAATCTATGATTTAAATCGAGAAAAGAAGCGACTTTTACGGGATTTTACTAAATCAATAAGAAACCGTGAATGAATAATTGTTTGTTGTTAAGGTTTGTTGAAGAAGAATTAATTGTCTTTTAAGTCCAAGTTGAAATTAGAAGTCCTTAATTAGGAATTGTCCAATCTTGTATTTCACCAAAATTGGATAGCCAAAAATGACTAGACCGAATTTTGTTGTTTTTCTATTTTAGTGTCACAAACCGCGAAATAAATGCACAAACCGCGACCTAGAGTCTGAAACACAAACCGCGACCAAGCCTGTTATAACAAACTGCGATCTAAGCCTATGTCATAATCCGCGATTAGTTTCGGGTCACAAACCGCGACCAAAGTGTTGCACAAACCGCAACTGGAAATTTGCACAACCGCGACTGAGAGTATAACACTAACTGCGACTTCACTTGACACAAACCGCTATGACTAAGTTACAAAAACTGAGACTTCATTTTACACAAACCGTGATTGAGAATTGAAATTGACAGAGTTTGTTTTCCTAGAATTGTAATAAACCGCGAATGTTTTGTACCTGTAACTTACACAAACCGCGACCTATATCAAAACATAAACCGCGATTCTATTTAGTGCACAAACCACGAACACTATAGAATATAGACCACGATCCTTCAAGCTAAAGACACAAACCGCTAACCTTCAAATCAAACCCAGAAATTTGATGATCAAAAACGAAGTTTGATGCTTGGATAAGCTGTTAATAAGCACGAATATCCTAGAAGTACATATTGATCATCACAAACAACAACAAATAAGTTCTAAATGATTCAAAAATGCTTAAAAACTCACGGTTTAAAAAATGAAACAAAAACCTTGCGTTTAATTCATTAAACACAGTTTAGAATGGTTTGTTTAGCATAAACTTATCCCTAAATGTTTGCAAATCAGAAAGTACTAAGCTTTTGATCACTAAGCTTATTTTGAAAATAAGACGTGCACAAAAAGCTTATGATAAGCTTGATGTGTTGTTGTGTAGTGTATATTTTTATGATTCAAGTTTTAAATTTATATTTTACCGACTAAACCAAAAACAACACTTTAACGGGCAATGTACCCGATCGGTGGTAGTTTCGTGGTAAGTAGGGTGTCGAACACTTGGTTATCTAATCTAAGTCAAACCTATGCTAATCCTATGTTAGTTCTAATCCTAATTCTAACAAGTAAAGGGGGGCTTCAGCCTGAGAGACTGGCACGGGTTTGGTTGGTGACTATAATCAATTCAAGGCACTTTAACCCACGCAAGAAAATTAACAGAAGCTAAAAAAGCAGTTGAGCCTTATGATATAAAACTGTATTAGCCATCATTAATCCGATTAGAAGTTGGTTTGTTTATTTAGTGCAATGATTACTTATCTCGAAGAGGCATCCTTATTTCCTGATTATAATTAAAGCATAATTAAAGCATCTGCATAAAGCATCCTTATTTGTTGATTATAATTTATCTTAGGGATTAAAGCAATGGTGATCTTGTTAAACCCTAGCTCATAGAGACTTTACCCACTTACTGCTTAACGGCAATTTATACACTAGTAGTCTACTTGTCTAACTATCCAATGGAATCAGAACGTTATTTGTTGAATTATCTAGGTTCACCTTCTATTCAACTTGTTCACTAAACTAAAGGCAATATTCGATTAACTAGTTAAGCCAGAAGAGTATCCTTAGCACGGATTTAGAAGGACAATATTTATGATCCTGTGATTCTAGATGTATAAATCACTATATAGAGAGCTATCCTAGACTCTAGATTACTTGGTCCGTATCACTAGATCCAGTTGAATGATAGGTCGCATACAAAAGCACATAAACAAGTATAAATTGATAAACATAAACAAGCATTCAACGATAAATAAAGAAATTAAGATAAACAATACCAAACATTCAGATCTTCATAATAATGGCTAATACTCGAAGGTATTAGCCTTCAAACGTCATAATAAATACAAAAGCAACTATTTAGCCAAGGTAAACTAACCAAGTTATCGAATGATACCAAAAACTAAATAATTACTAAAGTATATGGAATTACACGTTGTCTCCTATGGAATTGATAGCGTTGCTCGACCTCTTCTGCTCTTTTTCTCCTCTAAAAATCGACTTTTATGGTTTAGGTATCGAGAATATGATTTAGCATACTTAAAACTCGTTTTTGAGTTTTGTATTTATAGGGTCTGGAGTCGATGTTGATACGGCGCATCCAAGTCATTGGATATGGCGTGTTGGAGTTTCATAGAGTAGGGACCATGTTTGATATCTTCTAGAATATTTTATTCCCATATAGCATGAATACGGCGTATTGCCTTTCCTAGATACGGCGTATTGGACTTGTTTCTTTTGTGGTCTTTGGTGAGTGCAGGCTCGGATACGCCGTATCTTCCTTGATGGACACGGCGTATTGGTTGTCAGAATAGTAATCTTCAAAATGTCTTCGTTTAAGCTCCAGAATGCGCGCCTTTTGCTAATATTCACCAAGTACTTCGTAATTACTGCAATTCTTAAATATAAATGATTAAGTAACAATTCTTTGCAATAATTATACAAAATGGGTTAATTACATAGGATAAATGATGCTATATGTTGATCCCACTCGAATAGATCTTGAATTCCTTAGCTTGTGTAAGGTTTAGTTATTCAAGATAAATCCTACACAATTATGGTAGAAACTATGTAAAATATATCAAAGATTATGCGGAATATCATCTTTGATCAATAAGAAGAATATGCAATAGAATAGTAATTATAATGAACACACAGATTAACAAACAAAGCTTCAATATATTAATACGAATACTTTAACTAGTATTAGGGTTACAAAACCTTGAAGCTATAACGATATCAAAACAAATTATTTCTAGATATCATACTCTATGCACTAGGACCTCCTTTTATACACCAAGGAGTCCTAGTCGATTTACAATATATTCCTAAAACTTAGAATATTTCTCTATGATCTATTCTATAAATAACTAATACTTATCACGTAAGTAATCTTGATCTCTAATCAATCTTTATCCTTTCTTCTGTCTTTATCCATTCTCTAACAGTAGAAACTCTTTCAGCAGTCTTAATCTTTGAGCAGTTGTAACTTTATACCAGCAGCATTAACTCTGAACACCAGCAGTAGTAACTTATACACCAGCATCATTAACTGTGTACAAGCAGCATTAACTACTTAGAATATTTTCTTCAATCTTCACTAGCAGTACTAACTTTACTCTAGCAGTACTAACATATACTAGCAATACTAAGTTACACTAGCAGTACTAACTACTTAGCATATTTTTCATTAAAGTTAATGAACAACACTAACTTTAGGCAATATTCGATTAACTAGTTAAGCCAGAAGAGTATCCTTAGCACGGATTTAGAAGGACAATATTTATGATCCTATGATTCTAGATGTATAAATCACTATATAGAGAGCTATCCTAGAATCTAGATTACGTGGTCCGTATCACTAGATCCAGCTGAATGATAGGTCGCATACAAAAGCACGTAAACAAGTATAAATTGATAAACATAAACAAGCATTCAACGATAAATAAAGAAATTAAGATAAACAATACCAAACATTCAGATCTTCATAATAATGGCTAATACTCAAAGGTATTAGCCTTCAAACGTCATAATAAATACAAAAGCAACTATTTAGCCAAGGTAAACTAACCAAGTTATCGAATGATACCAAAAGCTAAATAAATTACTTAAGTTATCGGAATTTTCTCGGTGTCTCCATGGATATGACTAGCGTTGCTCGACCTTTTCTGCTCTTTTTCTCCTCTAAAAATTGACTTTTATGGTTTAGGTATCGAGAATATGATTTAGCATACTTAAAACTCGTTTTTGAGTTTTGTATTTATAGGGTCTGGAGTCGATGTCGATACGGCGCATCCAAGTCATTGGATATGGCGTGTTGGAGTTTCATAGAGTAGGGACCATGTTTGATATCTTCTAGAATATTTTATTCCCATATAGCATGAATACGGCGTATTGCCTTTCCTAGATACGGCGTATTGGACTTGTTTCTTTTGTGGTCTTTGGTGAGTGCAGGCTCGGATACGCCGTATCTTCCTTGATGGATACGGCGTATTGGTTGTCAGAATAGTAATCTTCAAAATGTCTTCATTTAAGCTCCAGAATGCGCGCCTTTTGCTAATATTCACCAAGTACTTAGTAATTACTGCAATTCTTAAATGTAAATGATTAAGTAACAATTCTTTGCAATAATTATACAAAATGGGTTAATTACATAGGATAAATGATGCTATATGTTGATCCCACTCGAATAGATCTTGAATTCCTTAGCTTGTGTAAGGTTTAGTTATTCAAGATAAATCCTACACAATTATGGTAGAAACTTTGTAAAATATATCAAAGATTATGCAGAATCTCATCTTTGATCAATAAGAAGAATATGCAATAGAATAGTAATTATAATGAACACACAGATTAACAAACAAAGCTTCAATATATTAATACGAATACTCTAACTAGTATTAGGGTTACAAAACCTTGAAGCTATAACGATATCAAAACAAAATATTTCTAGATATCATACTCTATGCCTTAGGACCTCTTTTTATACACCAAAGAGTCCTAGTCGATTTACAATATATTCCTAAAACTTAGAATATTTATATATGATCTATTCTATAAATAACTAATACTTATCACGTAAGTAATCTTGATCTCCAATCAATCTTTATCCTTTCTTTTGTCTTTATCCATTCTCTGACAGTAGAAACTCTTTCAGCAGTCTTAATCTTTGAGCAGTTGTAACTTTATACCAGCAACATTAACTCTGAACACCAGCAGTAGTAACTTATACACCAGCATCATTAACTGTGTACAAGCAGCATTAACTACTTAGAATATTTTCTTCAATCTTCACTAGCAGTACTAACTTTACTCTAGCAGTACTAACATATACTAGCAATACTAAGTTACACTAGCAGTACTAACTACTTAGCATATTTTTCATTATCTTTGTGTTAGCAGTAGTAACACAAACCTTAGCAGCAGTAACTTTAAGATCATCAAGAAGTCTTTTAATCCCAACAACCCTCCCCTAAACTTGATATTCTTCTTCAAAATCTCAAGTTTCTTCATTAAAAGCTTCATAATCACCAGGAGGATGCTTTCAAACACTTTATTTATTCTTGAGCTGTTTTGTAAGAAGTTTAAGAAGCTGATAACACATTTCATTCCAATGATCAACTTGCAGCTTCCTATTTAGCATATTTGTGATTGTAGGTGCTGTAAGAGGATATCTCTTTTCTACCAACATATGAATGTATACATTTTGCTTCCTCAATGAATGTACTCCACATGAATCATATAGCTTCCAATCCAACACTTTGTAGTCTGATTGATTTTTCCATACATTATCATCTACATGTGGTTCAAACATTGTCTTCAAATCTCCATATAAAACTAAATCCAAGTCCTCCACTGGTCTTGTTGATCCATACTTAGCTTTTACCAACTTGTACAAAGTTTCCAAGTATTCTCTGCCAAAACTTTTAAGCATATAACTGAACACTAAGTACATCTTTGAACTTCCATCAGCCCTGATTATCTGGTAATAGCTTTTCTTCCACTCTTTATGAATTTTCCAGTCAACAATGCTTGGAGACTTAATAG
Organism: Tanacetum coccineum; assembly: GCA_026074375.1. NCBI lineage: Eukaryota > Viridiplantae > Streptophyta > Magnoliopsida > Asterales > Asteraceae > Tanacetum > Tanacetum coccineum. The sequence continues at coordinate 864 of BQNB010068571.1, read as the reverse complement.
ATAAAGGTGTAGCATCAATAGTTACATCATCTCCATCATCTAGAACTATTTCCAAACATTTCTTAAGCTCCTCGGACTCTTTGTCTTCTTCCAACTTTTGCTTTTTAGAGCCTTCTTGTTCCAGCTCTTCTCCTGCTCTCTTAGAACTTCCTTCTACTCTTGTCTTACTGCCTTCTGCTCTTACTTCACTGCCTTCCACCAATTCTGTATCCATATCTACAAATGTGTTTACCCTCTTCATAGCTTTGTCAAATAACTTCTGAATATCATCAAAGCTTTTGTTCTTCAATTGATTGTGCTTGTATCCAGCCATGTTTTTCAGATAAGTTGGTGGTTTGTTCCTCTTTTCTTGAGCTCTCATTGCTGCAAAGTGTTTCTTTCTTGCTTCTAAGAGTTGTACAAACAACTTGGACTTTTCTTTAATACTCAACTTTTCTTGTTCTTCTTCTTGCATTTGTCAAGCCATTTGATAATCAGCATCTATCATTGCTTGCACATTATCCCATGAAACAATGTTAGCTTCTTCTTCTCTTTGTCTTACAAGCCTATCTTCTTCCTCTAATTTAGCTTGCATTTGAGCTTGAAGTCTTTGAGCAACTTCCTCATCATGCCTAATTTGATCTTTTCTCTTTGTTGGTTTCTCAGGCTCTTCCATGATAGCTTTACCTTTATCTTTTGATGGTAGTTGTTGAGGTCTTGTTCTTGTTGTAGATTCACTCTGCTCTCCTATCACAACCCTTTTGACTTTGGGTTTTTCACTTTTGATCTCTATTAAAGTCTGAGCGGATACCAAAGGCCCAGTTTGGGTTTGCCCTTTAGGTACCTAAAAATTCTTTTGACAGCACTTAAATGAGAGGTCTTTGG